>PVLC010001471.1:0-142137 GCA_004027655.1 Graphiurus murinus
TAAATGTTCTAATCCTGCAAATTGAAGAAATTGAAGGACTATTTTTTCTGCAAGGAATAGTTTTCTGCTAACATACTTTGATACTTTGCTCAGCCATGTGTAAGAATAAGTATATTTCAGACACACACATGCACACACACACACAGGCACACGCGTGCGCACACACACACACACACACACACACACACACACACACATATTTGGTAGGCACCACACAAAGTCCAAAAAGAAACATAAAGCTATTCAGGTTGGAATTTATTTTTTGTTTTCTTAAGTATTTTATTAATATCTGGTTTTTGCTAAATGCAAATATACGGAAGAGAAGTATTCATATGACAGGAAATTCTTAGCTGAAAAAAACTCTGACTTCAATCTCTCATTCATTGCATTTTAATAACCAGGAAAAAAATCTAAACCATTTGAATTTTAATATGTTTTTATGGCCTCTTTATGCCCTTCCAAATGCCTTCACACTGATGTAAAGAACCGCCAGCCTAATTCTGATGCTTTCACTGCCTAGTTAGAGGTGGAGCTTGACTTAGCAGACCAGCTGGGTAGAATCACAGCAGCTGTTGTAAATTCACATCCGTTTTTGTAAGAAAAGATGCATACGTCACACTGGATAGTTTTTCGTGCTGTGAGCACACATCTGCAGACTGAGCTTCAGGAGCTGCCAACCTTGGTCAGAAACACATTAAAACAGACGGGAATCAATCTATATGAAGGAGGCATTTAATTCGTATCTTGCTTGGGGAGGCCCAGTTATTCGCCAAATTAGTTCAGTTCCAATAATGAGCTAAAAGTTTGGCTGAAATAAGAGTTCTTTCTGAATCAAGTAGGACCAATTCCCCAAAGCAAAATGATTGAGAGCATTTTACTTTTGCATATTACCTCGGAAACTGCTGTGAAGCAGAGGGGCTGGGCGTGAGAGATTCACTAACATTGCCAGCACACAATCTAATGGCCAAATGGAGATGCTGAGTGTGGTAAAAAAAAAAAAAAAAAAAAAAAAAAATAGAAGGAAAATTGGAAGATTTCTTAAAGGATCTTTTTAGCATTTCCCGAAAATACTGAAGCAGTGATTCTGGAGATTATTTTAAGAATACATTGAAAACTACAGGCTGACTCTCTAGCAGTTCAAGGACACCCTGAAGGCTGCACGGACTTTTCTATGCAGGGAAGGGACATCAGTCACTTTGGAGGTGTCCCTGGATTCCCTCTGACACGGTGTAGAAACAATTTTTTTTTTTTTGCTTCTTCTTTTTATACTTTTACGGATGCATTGTACTGCACACCATAGTAAGGTTCAAAGTGTTATAAACACACATACACACAGCACACGACACCTGGTGTGTTTCCCTCCAGATCTCACCTGCTCCATCTCCATAAACATTAGTGAGAATGGCAGTGATACCTTTATACGCAGACATACCATTACTTGAACTGTTTCCTTCGTCAACTCTCCTTTCCACCCCTCCCCACTTCTCTCCTCTATTCCCTTCCACTCTCCTACTGGTCTCATTGATCTCAAGTCCCTTTGGTTTCCTATTCTCTCTCCAGCTTCCACATATAAGAGAAAGCATAGGACCCTTGACTTTCTGGTTGATCTCATAATAAATTCTCTAGTTCTGATGGGTCGGAAATGTCCATCTCTCTATCTTCTGAATAATCCTAACAATAGCTATTCTCTGTTATTATTTTGTCCGCTGTTCAGCCACCAGTTCGGAAGTGAGTGCTATAGTCTGAGAGAATTGGGTACAGATCTGTGGGAGCACACAGCTGGGAACTGGAAACACAGTCTGGCCCAGAGCTGGGTGGGGAGTCGTCCCCCTTGCTCTGGATTCAGTAGCAGGTGGTATTTTTACTCTGGTTTTCACAGAGAAGGAACATGAGCTCAGTGAACAGAGAAAACAGTGATAGATCCGCTATGGCCAAGACCATCTCTGTGCAATGAGCTGGGGTCTTAGGACTACTACTAAGAAGAACCCTCCCAAGACCCGGACAGCCACTAAAACTAGAGCAGGGAACCAAACCCCACCCACAGCACACTCTCCATGAAGGAATACAAAGTCTGTCCTCAACCTCTGGGCTGTACACTTACAGTGGTAAGAAACATTTTTCATTAGCCTGTTAAACCAATATTTGATTACCAGTTATTTTGAATAAATGATCAAATCTATAATTCAAATTTATGTGCATAGCCCCTGTCATAGTCCAGAAATAACTGAAGGCAATTGTTCAAATTTACTCATTTAACCCTGGAAAGACTTGTGTTGGTTTTATTTTTATTAACCAGTTTGGCACTCTCTAGAGCCTAAATTTGTAATCTGATTTTTACACCTCCTCATTCAGTTTGTATTGTGTAAGCTTGCAAGCAGAAAAAAAAAAAAAAAATGAGTCTGTGCGTAACTTATGAGGCTAAAGAGGAACTGCGAAGAGGTAGCGTCAGTCAGGGACACGGTGATACGGTGATAACGGGCACACAGCCAACTTGCTCTCTGGTGCTGCAAGGGGGGAGCATAGACAGGAAGATGAGGGTATGGCGAGGAGAGGGTACAGGTACACACACACACACACACACACACACACACACACACACACACACTTCAATGGGCTCCTCAATCTGCAGTGATAAGAGTTTCTATCAGGTGATGGAATTTGTTGGAAAATACGTAGTGAAGTCAGAGCTCGTGGGAGGCCTTAACCAGGTGGGTGATGAGGCCCTGGACCTGGACAGGACTCAGAAGCGGTCTTGCCTCTCAGCACACGTGCGCTCTGTGGCTCTTTGACGTGTCTGACTCCACCTCCTTCTGGTCACTCTGATACTCTCTGCCTCTGCACTGCTTCATGTCCCTCTGCCCTGGATTGAACCCATCTCCAGCCTCCGCATGGGCAGGTTCTCCTGCCAAGTGTTCAGCTGTGCCCACCTACAGTCTAACTTGGGACCCCAGCAGGAAGTCACTGTTTGAAAGGTGGTGGTTCCAAAATATAAAACTGTCCTAGGCCTATTTCCCCCCAGGGGCCATGCGTGTTACGCTTCTCTGCCATGTAGACATTCACAAGGCTACCTTGAGTCAGAGCAGATTGGTTCCGGCTGTTTTAGGAATGGGCTGATGAGAAGGGCTCTGCCCAATAAGCCCACTAGACTAGCTCCCCTAGAACCTAGATTGACAAGCACCAAGAGCTTCAATCAGCCAGAACACTAGAAAGTCAGATTTGGCGGTGCCACGGAGGCCGTGAGAGTGAGCTTTGTCTTCATCCTTGGTGGTTCTCAGAATAATTTTCTCTAGTTCCATCTCTTTTCCTGCAAATGTATGGAGATTTCTCAAAGACTAGGAAAGGAACCATCATATAACCGGGATGTACCACTCCTTGGTATCTTTCCAATTAAAGTCAGAATGCTATAGTCATAAATGTAGACCCATGCTTAGAGCAGCACAATTCAAAACACCCAAATTATGGAACCAACATAGGTGTCCGTCAACAGATGAATGGATAAAGAAAATGTGGTGTGTACACACAATGGAGTCTTCCCTATCCATAAGGGAGAATTATGTTTTCCTCCAACTCTGGGGGAAAAGATTTTGAGCAATGGAGCGTGTGTGTGTGTGTGTGTGTGTGTGTGTGTGTGTTTAGATAATAGTCAGTTTTTAAAATGTTTTTCCCTACCTTAACTAGCACTGAGCTCTAAAAATTTCCTAGTCCTCAAAAGTCACCATGACCTTGCAATTGGTCAACCCAGTCGCTTTTTTCTCCCGCCATTATCCTTCTTGATTTATCTATCCTTTTTTAGTTACTTGATATTTTTCATGTTTTAATGCACAGCTAATGTGCATTGTTTTAACTTAATTATTAGAATGCAAACATTTTTAATCATATTCAAGCAGTGTGCTATGCACAAGGGGTAAATGAACATGATTCCTTCTCTCCATAAACTTATAGTCTGGTGGGTAAAAGCCATTAGAGAAGTAATTATGCACACATGCCTTATATACATTTATAACTGTGGTAAGTGCTATAAAGAAAATAGAACACTTTGAGAGTTCATCATCTGGGCACCTCCCTGTCTGGGGATAAAGAATGAAACTCCCTGAAGAGATTGATATTTTGTCTAGGAAATGAGGAGGATGGAGCATGCCAGGTCAAAGAGCTAAGTGTAGTGTGGGAGGGGCACGGCGTGTTGGAGGAGCTGCAAGAACCAGATGTGGCTCCATCCCAGTGGACGACTGAGATGGGGAACTCTCGGAGAAGAGCAGGAGAGGGTGACAGCAAGGACTTGGAATTGCACCCAGGTCAGAACGGGCCGCTGATCATCTGTAGGCAGGGGAGACATGCTCTGGGCTTTGCATCTTTTAAACCTTTCCTGGAGGTCTTTGCTGGAGGTCTCTGTGCACGATGGACTGGCAGGGGTGAGAGTGGACCCGTTACAAGGCCCTTGAGTCAAGGTGAGACTGTGTGATGGTGGGAGGTCTGGGAGGGGCACCCTCGAGCTGGACGGAGAGGCCTCCATTAGCAACTGGATGAGCCTTCAGGTGTCTACCGTGAGCACCTGAGAAGAGGCCAGAGGGAGCACTCTGGGGGAAGGGAAGATGGAGAACTCAGCGTGGACATGTGGAGGCTAAGCTGCCTGCCACGTGCCAGGTGGTGCATCCTGCAGACACGGTGGGATGTGGGACTTGAGCTCAGTGGGCAGTCTGGACTAGGAAGCCACATCTGTGCTCTCTGTAGATCTCCCTCCTCCTCCTCTTCCTCCTCCTACTCCTGCTCCTCCTCCTCTTGCTCCTCCTCTGCCTCCTCTTCCTTCTCCTTCACCTCCTCCTCTTCCTCCTTCACCTCCTCCTCTTCTGCCTTCTCCTCCTCCTCTTGCTCTTGTTCCTCCTCCTCTTCCTTCTCCTCCACCTCCATCTCCTCCTTCTCTTCTTCCTTCTTATCCTCTCTGAAGGTCTCCTTTCAGCCTCCTCATGGACTGGTCCTCCTCTCAGCTCCCCCCCCCCCCCAGTGATGATATCCAGAGTCCTCAGCATACAAGACTCCTTCTCCTAGCTGACCTCTTTCCCACTGGAATGACCTTGCCCTCACACTGGTCTCCAATCCTACCTAAATACCAGCTGCTCCAAAGCCTGTCTCCACCTTCATAGACCCGCCTTGGAGCTACCAACCTGCAAGTCCTTGAAGGTACCTGCTTGGTACCTGTCAGGTAAAAGACCCAAGTCTGAGTGTGTGTTCTTTCCTGAAAGAAGATGGCACCTGCTCTGTAAATGACATCACCCTCTTTTCAGGAAGATCAGCCCACAGCATCGGAATCACCATCTCTATTCTGAATCCCAGTCTCTCACAAAGGCAGGCCAATACCCGCTCAGAGCCTCTCTCCTCCCCTGCCCTGACCTCAGCCCTCCACACACTGTTGCTAGCGCACAGCTGCCCCACCTCTTCCTCTTGAAAGCCTCTCTAATGCCAGCATATTCTGCACATCTTTTAGCAAGCAGAGCTGATCATGTGACCACCTAGCTACAGTCCCCACTGTGTCCAAGACACCCACTGAGCTTGACCCTCAGAGCTCTCTGCAGCCTGACTGCCCTGTTCTGTGTGATGGTCTCTTAGCTGTGTCACTGCCTTCCCTTTTACTGCAGTCCATTCCCAAACACGCCCTGATTCCGCTCGTGCCTTGTCACCCGGTGTGCCTTCATCTCTCCATCTAGAAACCCGGCTCTCTGTCCTAACACCACATCCCTGGGAGCCCACCCTGCCTCCTCCAGGTGAACCAGGTTTGTACAACTCACCTGCATGGTTGTCTGTCCTTACAAAAGTCCCGGATCCCTTCTAGGAATCCCTTGATTCTTGGAATCCTGAAGCCAAGGGTTGAGCCTCATTCCAGCTCACCTGTTCTGGATCCTGGCCACCATCAGAGACACCTGGGAAGTGGCCTGCACACCCCTGCTGGGCATTATTCCAGGTACTCTGGTCACTTGGTGGGGCCAGGGCTCAGCTGTGATAGGACTTTGAGTCTCCTAGGCAATGATCAAGCACTGCCAGAGATGAGAGCCAGTGTGAACAGGAGAGATGTTAACAAGGAAGAAGAGTTTGGAAGGTATGGGTGGAGGAGAGGCAGGAAGGCACCCCACATGCATGCTTAGCAAGGCTAATGGCTCGGGAATGCAGACAGGAAGTCCCCCCCAGAGACCCTGTGTGGTATCTGACGGGCTAGACGCTGCCTGAGATGCGCAAACGGGAGGGAAAAATTGGAGTTAAGATTCCATGCCTGGGGTGGGTAAAGAATGCGAAGGGTTATCTTAGTCCACAGGCACGGACATACGTTGTGTGTTCAGCCTGCTCCGCACCTAAAACAGAAGAGGCGAGGACATTCTCTGAGTTTCCACCCCTAGTCCTCCATGTACTTTGCGGGTGTGAAAGTACTTTAGGATGAGTCCTTTGCTAACAGAGCGGAGGGAGCTGTCAACCCAAACAGCGGCACATATACAGGGCTGGCAGCAGGCTCCCCGACCGCCCAAATCACCTTCCCTCTGCTCCAGCTGTCCTTATTTCGCCTTCCTCTCTTGGAAATTTATTCCTGAAGCTTCTCTCTGCCTCTGCTTCTGTCCCAGCACAACTGTCCCCTGAGTGGGTGAACCAGGATTGCTACTGTCTTGACATGGAAACAGCTCCAGCCTCAGTGAAGTCCCCACACACAGGACCCTGGGGCCCGGCTGCAACTGTCCTTCCGTGGCCTGCATGTCCCTGTCCCCAGAGAGATGAGCCACCGGCACTGTTGAAGCCCTCACCCAAGGGAAATGTGCGTGTGAGCCGGGGATGACATTTGGGAAAGAACAAAATAGCACAACATGTAGGAAGTTGTGAAAGAAGGATTATTTAATCCTCTTTCGAAAGCTGGCGGAGCTCCAGGCGCGGTAGGCAGAAGACCAGTTTAGAAAAGTGAAAACGAATCTGAATAATGATGAGCATTGCCTGTGTCAGGAACTGGCCCGGCAGACTCATTTATAGCCTTGTAAGTAAAGGATAATTGAATCTTCCTGCGAAAATGAACACACTGCATGAAAAGAGATCAAATTGGATTTCTCTGCCCAAGTCCTAGAACAAAGACTCCTGTTTATGCACCCTGCAGTCGGATAAACAATTGCATAACCAAAGGAAAATATGTCTTTACTTCAAAGCCTTACCGAAGACATGGAATTCCATTCTAGACGTCAGGTTCCATGTAAACTAGTTATGGGTTACATGGCCTGCTCCCAGATCTTTTTGTTTGAGTCCTCAAATAACGCTACATCTCAATCTGATTCCAAAAGATATATTCTTTTGTCAAAAGTAAAAAAATAATAATAGCGCGTGGCCCTCCTTAGCATCAGCTCTCAGGTAGTCATACGTTGCCAACTGAGGTCTTTCACTCAGGAGGGAGCAGCCCATGCATTTGTGTCCAGACCACCTCATCTCACGCAGAAGCATGCTCTAGACCATCCCTGCCTCGTCTGCCAATGGCACAGCCCCAGGAAGCACATTGCTTTTGGATTTGGCCATTATTTGGGGGGAGATGGTGGAGGCTCCTCAGTGAGCAGGGGGATGGCAGAGGCTGCTCATAACTGCAGTGAGTGGGGAGTCAACTTGTCCCAGAGCTGGACCAAGCCTGGGGTCCCGGTTAAAGTATCACATCACATCAGCAAAAGGCAGTCAGGCAGGTGTGAGCCCCCACGATCTCACTGGCTTTTAACATCCAGAGTAGCTCTTCCCTCTCCTCCCTTCTTTCTCTCCTGCTTTAGAACAAAAATATTAGTCTTGAACTACAATGTTATTCTAGACCTAAAATATTATTCTAGAACTAAAATATTATTCTAGATCTAAAATAGCTCACTTGCCTCAGCGCCCCCATAGAAGACTGACAGGTGCTATGTAAATAAAATACACAAGACTTATTTGTGGCCAGAAAAAAAAAATGATTTAAGAGTTGTCAGATGACAAGAAGATCATCCAGAGTCAGGGTTTCTAGATCTGGATGCAAGGGCACAGGTCAGCTCCCACTAAGTCAAGCTCTGCTCCCAGGTGGACACCCGCGTCCTGATGTCACCAGAGCTTCCTCCATGGCAAGTGCTTCCCGAGTGCCCTTGCTTGTGGTGCCCGGCATCCCATTGTGAAGCAGGGCTCTTCTTAGCTCCACTCTGTGTAAGTGGCTGAGGTTCAGAGAGACTGCTTATTCTCGGAGACATCACACAGCTGGCAAGCGAAGGAATTGAGAGAGATGCCAGGCAATCCAAGGTCAGAGACCAGACCTAACTGCCACGCCATCTTGCCATTCATTAGTATCCTCTAGGGTCAGAAATTGCACTGAACAGCCTATGCAGGTAGCCACATTCGGACTGTGCTCACTACAGCCTGCCAGGCTGGGTACAGACCCTAACTGACAGATGAGGGAACGTGGATCATGGAGGACAGGGCACCGCTGGCTCCCATGCCAGGCATTCAGCCATGTAGGGCCATGGGCGGTCGAGCATCAAGGCCAGGCCAATGTTGCAGAAGGGTTTTGCAGGGAGGGCTGCGGCTAGCGCCCATGAGCCATCACGGCAGTGAGAATGCTGTCTAAACAAGCCATGAACATGTCATCACACCAGGCTCTGTACCAGCCACAAGCCATAGTCTACACGACGCTCCATACCAGCCAATAGCACATGCACTGCACCATGCTGTGTACCAGGTAGGTGCTAAGTGTGGAGATACAAAGGTAAACAAACGACGTATCTGACCTTATAAAACTTAGTCTAGTGATAAACTCTTCACATATGTATTCAATACTATAAGGTAAGTACTCGGATCCCCAAGAGCGCCGGTGGCAGGGTGAGCTACCTGGGGCCTGGAGGTCAGAGGAAGCTTCCTAGAAGATGACTTGAGCAGATACTGGATAGTAGAGGAGTTAGGGTAAGAAGAGAAGGAGCCTCCTCTGAGGGAGTCACAATTAGCCCATGTCTCAAAAGCCAAGGAGTTTGGTGCGTGTTGCCAAGGGCCATTTGAGTGATGGCCGCAGGGACCACAAGCAGACAAAGTGAAGGCCAGCCGGCCTAGATAGGACTTTCGTCCTTATCCTAAGACTACTGGAAAGGGGCTGAGAAGTTTTAATCAAAGTTGAGACTGTTCGCCTTCACAGAATGGAAGAGATGGGGGAGAAAATTGTCTTTGCAGCCCAGTAGGGAAATGGAGACTAAATTGGAGAGAGATGCCATTGTTGTTGTTACACAAAACCAAGACCCACATTGGGTCGAAAACTGCCCCACGGAAGAGAAAATAGCAGGGCTTCCCCATCACCCTCCCAACTAGGACCAGTCCCTCCGGCTAGGGTTCCACGTGCAATCCGGAGGTCAATGTCACATGAGAGCCTGCAAACTCCCGGTACTTATCATCTGTGACAAGCGGCATCATGTCCAATTAAGTTTAACTGCTACGAAAGGGGTCGTTTGTCTCTCAGGAGCTCCTTGTTTCCATTCTTCCAATCTAACAAACCACCGCTTGCTTGCGTAGGCGTTGATCTCTGTCTCCTAGAATGTCATTGATACCGCTTACGGATTTTTTATTAGTAAACACTCACTTGGCTTCTTATTTCTCTACTCAAACACATTTAATTAACATTCGCAGGAATCGTCAATGCTGGCTCTGTTTCCCAGCACTGATGTTCTCTCGACTGTGGGTTAAAGCCGACTCCTGTTTATTTTCTCTGCTACACACCTGGGAGCAGAAGGAAGGTGGACCACTGAAGAAAAAGCAAATGCCTTCTGTAGCATCATGTCTCCATCTTTCTGCGATTTTTTTTGTCCCTTTTTCATTCATCACTTATTTTGCCTTTTGAAACACTCATGTTCGTTGACCCCAACAGAGAAATAACTTCATAAATTTTCATCTGGCTTCAAGAGCTTCTCCCACACACACCTACTTTGAAATAATTTGCCACTAAATGCCTCTCTCGCAGAAATTTTCAGAACAAATGAATACACACAGCCTTTTTCTTTCTCTCTCTCTTTTTTTCTCCTAGACAGAACACAAATCCCTAAATAGAAGTAAGAAAATATATTCACTAAGGAATATCAAAGCCAAGATACATAACTTATACTGTAAAGCTGGTCACTAAATTGAGAAGTAATTTTACCATAAACAGAAATGATGAATATATTTCCCAAATGGAAAGCCCCTGACAGAGAGGCTATAAAAATCACATTACTATTGTTACATATTCATGTGACTAGAAATGCATCAATAAATAGACATGCAAGAGGCCATATAGTCTCTACATATGGAGACCATATGTCTCAGGTTTTCTGGTAAAGAAATATTATGTCCTGTGTACCCATATGTGCCGACATCCTGGCTGGACCATGTGTCCCAAATTTTGGCTGGGAAAATATGGCCACTATAGCTTACATAAACAGTTACTGCAAAGCCCAAGCAATGTAGCCAGTGGCGTGTGTATGTGTGGCAACGGTTTCTGTCGCAGGAGTGCTGAGAGAGACGGCATAGGAGGCAGCTCTGGGGTACAGAGATAGAGTCTCATAATTATCACATGATATAGAAGAGCAAATAGCATATTTTTAAAACTTCTCAAAGAACAGGCTGTGGTGGTGCACGCTTATAATCCCAGTATTTGGGAGGCTGAGACAGGAGGATTGCAGGTTCATGGCCAGCCTCAGCTACCTAGTAAGGCCCTCTGCAACTTAGTGAGATCCTGTTTCAGAATAATGAATAAAAAATAGGGCTGAGGGTGTAGCTCCGGAGTAGAATGCCTCTGGGTTCAATCCCCAGTAGTGCAAAAATAAATAAATAGACTTCTCAAAGATAGCATTGCAGGAAAGAGATGATCAAAAGCATGCACAGGCATCTTGCAGAAAAGCCAAATGTTTTGCAGCAAGCATTCTCAAATATATGTGTGTTGGAGGAAAGTCTCACCCATCGGGGTATTGTGGAATTAGCAATTAGAAAATAGAAATAGCTAGAGCAGTACAAACGAAACTAATGAAGACCTTAAAGACTGAACACTGAGTGATTGCAGACTCAGGCAGTATGGAGTCACTCGGGTAGGGATAGCACATAGACCAGCCATTCCCAGGACCACGCAGGTGATCAGCAATGACCTCACCCAAACAGACGAGAACAAGAGTAGCGTTTTCAAGCTCCCCCCAAGATGAAAGTCCTGCTGTTAGCACCAGGCTTATACTGTAAGTTGATCCGACTGTGATTTATTTGGTAGCATATGTACTATGTCTGAATTAACCATTTGGTCAAGGATAGATAATGCTTTGTAGTTAATACCTTTTTTAAGAAACTATGGTTAAAAGTTCATCCTCTGCAATCTCACTTCCTGTCTTCAAGACCCAGCTTCACCAACCAGGAAGCGTCACTTATTCTCGGTGAGCTTTGGTTTCCTCACCTGCACAATGGAAAATAATTAGATTAGCAGTAGAGAATTTCAGCTAGCACAAAGAGCAGCGGCTCCTAGGAGGTGACCTCTGAGTCTTTGGAAATCCTGACCGATAAACGTGCCCTCATTTACCTGGGTGCTTCAGGACACACCGAACAGTCTGCTGAAGTGGCTGAGGGAGGGGTTTGGGGTCATAGGCATCAACTCAGCCTCAGAGGAATTAGGGACAGAGGTCAGCCATGTCTGTGTGACTGAGACTCAATCGCTAGTCTGCACACCAGGGCCCAGGTGGCTTTCCTGGTAGGTGATGCTCTATGACCCTACTCACAGCTCCACGCCCGGAACTCTCCTGGTCCCTGCCCTCAATGCCTCCTGCCCCGGATCACTTGAACTCTTTTGCTGCAATGAACTGTAGCCATGAAGGCAACCACTATTGGTGAGGCTATGAATTCTTCTAGCAAAAACATGGAAACAGGGTGGTCTTGAGGATGCCCAAATCTGCAACCAAAGTCAGAGTGAGAGTTCCCTGGAGACTGGCCCTAACTTTACACTGCCCCTTTCATTTATGATGAGGATTGAGACAATCTGTGTACAGTACTAAGCACCCTGCCTGCCACCCAGAGAGTGCTCGGTAAAAATTGCGACTGGCGCTGTTGCTGTTGCTGCAGCGGCTGCAGCTGTTGCTGAAATCCTGAGTTGGAAAATCAATGGGCATCATTAAGGAAAGTTGTCTTAAAGGGCTTAGACCTCCAAAGCATTTTAGACTACGATTCTCCCTAGGCAGACAGACCACTAGACCAAGAGCCCCTTACAAGCCCCAGAAAGATGAGGGCTTTAATGCATGATTTGTAGATATTGGCATTCCTCAAAGATTACCCTTGAAGGAAGAATTCCATGAGTAAGAATTACCATACGAGCCACTCTCCTAAGCTGTTACTCTACAGAATCCTGCCTGCATGGCACCTGCTTAGTTTTGTACAACTGACTTCCGTAGTCAGGTATTGATACCTATAAATAACAGAACTTTATAAGTAAGAACACATTTAATAAACTGTCAGTTGTGGTTGTATTTTCCATAAGCTTTAAACTACTTTGGACAGAAATGAATTCATTCCATCTGGTAAATCTAGCTCCCAAGACAAAATACCTTGCTGTAGTTTGAATGATGACCCAAAGACAGGGCAATCGAAGGAACTGACCGGTGGTTTGCAAGGCCCATGTCCCTGCCAATTCCTTGTACAGAGTACAAAAAGGACTTTAATGCAAAGGTAAATGAAGTGAAGTGTAGCCATTAAATCTGCAGAATAAATAAGCCTAGGACATTTCAGGCCAAATTTAAAAATACCCCTTTTCATCATGTGGTACCAATTCCCTGCAAAGCTGTGGAAAATAAAGAATCACACACACACACACACACACACACACACACACACACACACACACGCAACAGATGTCATTGGCCATGAGCTTTTTTGCTTTGAGGGTGGACGGCAAGGAATGGGGGATGGGAAGCCATCCCTGAATCACTTAGGATGGAGAATTTCTTGATACTGAGTTCAGGGGGCTCTATAAAAATCCCCATGACCTGAGTTGACCCAGCTCACCTTTAGGAGGAAATCAGGGTCAGCTCAGGAGGTAGAGGATTTCTTCAGGTAAAAAGTGCATGAGTGCTGAGGGAAAGGCCCAGCTATCCAGATTTTGGGCTATATCAAAGGAAATGCTACCGAGGAAATCTATGTATTTGGTAGTAGTGGGGGCACCGCATGATTTAGTCTACACTTTGAGCAATTGCAGGGAAATAATAATAACTCTCTGAGGAGAATGCCAGTCACATGGAATGTGTAATAGCTAACTACACAGTCAAAGAATGTGCCCCCCATGCACATTCTCCTGGAAGACATCGTGTGTGGGAACCCCAGCTCCTGGTGACAGTCCCACATGTGATCTTTTATCCCATGGTGACCACAGTGATGACCTGGCAGACCTTATCCTTCCCACAGCAGGCTTGGTGCCCAATTCGTGCATTTCTGTGTCCAGGGGAGCTGCAGCAAGGACTCAGGCCCCTCTGTTTAGAAATTCCCTTACCCACGCCTGCACTCCTAGCCAGGAGCATTCTAGGATGCCTCTCGGTGAGGAGGAGAGAGAAGGAATCTGGAGGACAATTTCTCCACCCTGGCTCAGTTCTCCGTGCTTTTCTAGTTCTATCTCTTTCCCCCTCCTCTTCCCCAGTCCCAAGTGCATCAAACTGGCGAAGCCTCTTGTTTGGGTCTCTCAGCATTGAGAGACCCCATGTCTACTGGCCTCCCTGACACTCAGTTCGTGTGCTCTTCTGGGTAAGAGGGACCCGGAGCCCATTCAGCCCCTTGCGTGTCCCACTGCAGTAAGTGATTAGAAGCTGGGTGTCGCACTATCTCAGTTCATTGTCTTCCTCAGCTCCTCCAACACCCAGCAGCCATCTCTCTGCAGCTCAGCTGAGCCCCTAACAAGGTGTGCTATAGAATTACAGGCTTGAAGAAATCCCAAAGGGAGAAATACACTTAATTAGCTGCCTTACAAACTCACCTGGCCACGGGGCACCTTTGCCCTAGGACATCTACCAATTAATGTTCTTCCGTGATATACAGAATTTTAATATAAACTCTGGTATAGAAAGTGATGGTCCTACACATTGCTGGAGACCAGGATAGGCCACATATGGACATTGGGACAATGGGAAAAAATGTGTATCTGAAAGGAGAGAGTGCCTCAGACATCTCTGGCTGTGCATTTTATACTCAATTCAATTTGAAAGGATGCGTTTTTAACACTAGGGCCCATTGAAGTAATTACCCTTGCATAGTACTATCATCCGCTCTGTTCTGGAATAGACTGCTAATGAGCTGTATACTCACTTACAAAGTACAGATTAATGTTTATTGACAGGAGATTGAGTGTTTTGTAGAGTCCTGATCAAAGACCCCCATTTAGATTCTGTAGCAAACCTGACTGACTCTAGGATAGAGTCACTTGAACACAATTAGTGATTACATTGGACCAATCAGACAGCCGCCCCTTTCCTGCACAGCGAGCCCCCAGGAGGGGGCCACAACAAGCGAAAACAATGCACAGCTCTTTGAAATTCAGTTCGACATCTACCCATTGACTACTTAGTACCCATTACTGTACTAGGGGTTAGAAGTATTTTAAGTGCAAGATGTAGGACCTAGCAGCAAAGAATGTAAAGACCTCGGGAGGGATACAAAGCATTCATAGATGATGTGTCAAAATACTCAGGTAGGAAGAAGACTGCAAAGTGACTGGTGAATTGTACCTTCGTGAGTTCAAGTTCAAGGAGAAAAGTGTCATTGCGAGCTGGGTTGTGTTTCTAAAGCAGAGTTCTTGTGCCTCTAAATCCACAGAGCAGGAACCCCAAGGACTGGTGGCAGGAAGGACTTGTATTTGGCCCGAAAGACTTTCATCCCAGCCAACACCCCGGTGATGTAACAGGATGCAGTGCTGACAGAATTATTCTTTCAGGAAAGAGCCAGGTGCCAGGTCTCCACCACAGTGCTGAGAGCAACTGGGAGAGGTGTCAAAGTGAGTCATTAAAATGATGGCATGAGAGATTTAGTGGCAACCACATAAAAGGTGAGATAAAAGTTTATTGAGACTATTAAACTTCATGTTGAGAGTAGAAAAGGAAGCCAGGGGGAGACAGAGGGTGCACTGAGGATGGTGAGGGGATGCCAGCTCACCAGACAAGATCAGGATGAAGGAGGATAGTGACAAAAGCTTCTTCTCCAAAGCTGGAATATGAGAAATGGTAACTATTAAAGAATAGTTCTCTCTCTCTCTCTCTCTCTCTCTCTCTCTCTCTCTCTCTCTCTCTTTCTCTTCTCCCCTCTCCCCTCTCCCCTCTCCTCTCTCCTCTCTCCTCTCTCCTCTCTCCTCTCTCCATCTCTTTTGTATTGGGTATTGAACCCAGAGGAATTCTACTTTCAAGCTACACCCCCAGCGTTTTTTATTTTTATTTGCTTTTATTTATTTATTTTTTTTTTTTTTTTTTTGTGGTACTGGGGATTGAACCCAGGGGCATTCTACCTCCGAGCTACACCCCCAGCCCTATTTTTTATTCTTTTTTATTTTGAAACCGAGTCTCACTAAGTTGTGGAGTGCCTCACTAGGTAGCTGAGGCTGGCCACGAACCCGGATCCTCCGGTCTCAGCCTCCCGAATGCTGGGATTACAAGCGTGCGCCACCACACCCGGCATTTTATTTGCTTTTATTTTGAAACAGTGTCTTGCTGTTTCCGAGGCTAGCCTTGAACCTGCAATATTCCTGTCTCGGCCTCTCAAGTACTAGGACTACAGGCATGTGTCTCCATGCCCAGTGAGGGCACATTTTACTCTGCCTACCACACGTGGCCTTGCAGAACTTCATGTAAATGGGAAATCCTCCACTCAATGTGTCCAAGCTGCCACTGCCCGGCCAATGTCCCTGTGGTCAGATGCCACAAGCAGAGATGTGCACCTGCTGTAGCTTTCCCTGCACTCACCAAAAGAGTCACAGTCCACTTCCTCTGAGGACAAGAAAGAAGACCAGAAGCTGAGCATGGTGGTATATGCCTGTAATCCCAGTACTTGGAACACTGAGACAGGTGGATCATGGGTTCAATCCTCAGCAACGTAGTGAGACTCTCAGCAACTTAATGAGACTCTGTTTCCATACAAAAAATACAGAGGACTGAGGTTGTAGCTTAGCTTGGACATAGAATGCCCTTGGGTTTAAACTCTGGTAACTAACACACACACACACACACACACACACACACACACACACTAACACACACACAAGAACAACTGCTTCATTAGTCACTGTGAGCAACCTCACATTTTTGGTGAGACAAGATGATGATAAATCAAAATACTGACCCTGCATCATTAGTCTTTATCTACTTGATTACCCAACATAAACTGCCTTCATAACTCATAGGAATTTAACCTCAGGATTGTAATTAACATTCATGAATGAACCCTGCTGATTCATTCATTCATTACATAAAATATTTACTCCTCGAGCTTCTCCTGTTGCTTTAATTTTCATCATGTATAAATTATGTTATTTCAGATTTATTACAAAATCACTCATAGTTCTACAGGTTTGAGCCAAGCCATTGCCATCAGCCTATTCTGTGGCCCTAGACTTCAGCTCCAGGGTAGTTATTTTACGCAACATTTAATTCCTACAACCATGCCAGCCCCTGCTGTCTTGTATTTTGCAATCGACAAGTGAAGCTCCAAGAATGAAAATAATCCATATTTAACCCCAAAATTTATGGTGTTGGATTAACAAAGCCAAACGTCTGAATTTTGAATGAAATTACCAAATCATAATCAAGAGAGAAAATATATGGATGATCTTAGATGAGGCAAAATCCGCTGGACTAGAAATGCCAAGTGCCGCCTTCCCTTGTTCCATCAAACCTGTGTGATATAATTGTAGCCCCAAACCATGACAAAGATGCCAGTTTTCAACAGTAGAGACACCAGGCTCAGAAATCAGAAAGGTCTGGATTGGAAAGTGCCCCAACCTGAGGAACCACTTGCTATATCCAGGTCTGTGCCTCCCAGCAGTGGTGAGGAGCTTGGCTCAAGTCTCTTCACCTGCACAACAAAAGAGCTGAGCAGAGGGCATGAGAGGGTCTTTGCAGTTGTCTCTTGGTTGCTGCTGTTCTGAGCAGCTCACGACAGCAGTGTAGCTCTAGTCTTCTGTCCTTTACAAAGTGGACCACGCCATCTTGAAGACTGAAGATGTGCTAGTCACAGTGCCTCGCTCCCCTTTTTCTCCTCTTGCTCGTTCTCCCTCTCATGATCCAGTCCATTAAGCTTCTAGGAGGTGTCTGGGGACAGCTGAAGCTTCCACAGCATCCCCTGATAAATGGAGCAATGCATGTTTTCATTAATTTGCTGTGGGTTTTGTTTCCAGCCTTCTCTCCCCTTCTTCTTCTCTTCACATATGAGCCCTATGATTGCTCATTAATCTGTATGGACCCATTTAACCCCCTTTTCCCAACTAAAGTTACTGGCTTATAAATCTGTAAGTTTGAAATCTTTTTATTTCCTCCTACTAGGATTTTTTCAGGTAAAACTTCTGGTTAATCATTTCCTATTTCTCCAGGTTATTCTTTTCACTTACAAACATTGGTGTTTCAGAATCTCTCATCTCTCAGATAACTTTCTAGCATCTTCCCGTAATGTGTTACCATAAAGTTCATTTTGATTTTACTGACTGTCTCCCCAGAGGAACATAAGATTCATTGGGCCTTTTACTTGAGGAAAGCATTTGTGAATGGCTTCTAAATTAGTTAGAATAAGCTAGACTCTACATCAATAACAAATAATCCCCAAATCTCAGAGATTTAAGAGAAGAGAATCTTCTCACACACACAGCAACAAGGAACCGCAGGACATCTCTCTCTGTGGCTACTCAAGGATCCAGGATGCATTTATCTCAACCTGTGGCCACCTGGGTTATTCCAATGGAAAGAATAAAGAACTGAGAAAACTCACAAGCTCTTATGTGTTTCAGATAGACATTCCCACACTTCCCTTGCATCTCATTGGCTAGAACCAGTCACATGACCCTCATGGTCCTGCTGGCAAGTGTGGTTTTCTCAGTCCCATGTCTATAAAGGAAAGCAGGGCCTCTGTGCATGTCGGCCATCTGCCATCTTCCTAGTCAAGAGAAGAGTGAGGTGGCCAGGCAAGCAGGAGTTGCGCCGGTGACACTTCCCAGCCTCTGACTTCAGGTGGTTTTGTGTGTGGACCGTGACTAGTGCAATAAGCAAGGAAGCCCAGCTCCAAGTTGAGAATACAGACCATCAAGAGTGTGGAGCAGCAGAAGGGCTGTTTGTGGAGCTGGAGAGTGAACTCAAAGCAAATTGGGGCCAACGGACAGCATCAGAAGCCTCCAGTGGGTGGGGAGGAGCAGGGAGAGCCAGGAGCACATGACGCCCCACCTCTCATCTCTCTGGGTGCAGAGCATGTTCAAATTGGGGCATCAGCGCCCGAAGCTTGTTCAGCTTCCAAATGCCATATACTGAATCAACACTCAAGTTAATTTGGACACTTTAATTCTTTAAGAACCCTGTCTCTGAGCACCAACCAGCAAGGAGTGTCAGCACCTCTCTCCAGGACTCCTGCTCTCCAAGGTACTGGAAAGGTAAGGGACACACAGGTGCTGTTTTCAGAAAGGAGAATTTGTCTTGTTCTTTGTAATAGATTTGCTCCTCAGGGGGACAAATGCCATGGCACAGAGCAGTGACTATGGTCCTGGGGCTGTCCTCCCCACCACTACCATCCATATCCACCTTGCCAGAGAGCGGGGCTAGTGATTCTGTTCAATGGCCTCTCCCCACAAGTGCCCATACTTAGCACACCCTGCTCCCCTGATTCAGGAACATCTTGCAGGAGTCAGCTAGGAGCTTCCTGGGCAGCATCCAGTTCACCAAGAGAGAGAACGGGTAGTAGGAGAGGTCATCCAAATGAATATGTCACGTGGTACTACCCAACTGTGGCAAGAGCTGCAAGTCCTCTGCCTATGCAGGTGGGTGGGGAAGCCCAAATTTTCTCATCAGCCAGAAAGAACTCTAGCTTCTGACCTGAGAAACAGAGCGGCTGTCTACATTGTGTTGCATGTGTTGGATGGATTGGAACACTTCTAGGATAGGATTTGAGAAACCCAGCAGGGTGGCTGGGTCTCTTAGAGCAGCGCAGGGATGGTGTCTTTGGCTCTTGCAGCCACCCTGACATTCAGCTTGTGGCCACAACTCGAGCTGGGGTTGCCCACAGAATAAAGCACAAAATAGCGAAAGGTGACAAAGAACAAAAATAGCACAGAAAATAGTGGGTCTTTTTTTAAAAGAAATCAGTAACTACTAAAAATTGTTATATATCTGACAGTTCCTAAAGCTCAATACATTCAGCCTTGGTCTGCCTAGCAAATTCAAGATCCAGAGGCATAAGGCATGGACTGCACTGGAAGGAGAATCACTGCTGTAGGAAGATCATGGTCCCTGCCCTCATAGGGTTCTGCTTGCCTGATTTCACCAACCAAATGATTTCCTATCTATTAATGAGATGGCTATAAATTCACATTCATCTACCTTCCTAATTGGTAAATCTACCAGCAGCAGGCTTATTAAAATCATCTGTCTCTATTTGTGTCGGGATGCATTAAGATTACAATTCATCTCCCCAGGATTATTCCTCGGTTTTTGTCCTGAGCAAGGACACACCGTCATTTCTGCCAAGACACAGATGGCTTTCTTGCTCCCTAAACATCCCTCCCTCCTCTTCCCCATAAACCCATTCTCCAAGTTCAGATTGAATGTCACCTCTTCTTGGATACCTTCTCAAACCAGACCATATGGTCTCTTTCTCTGAAATCTCTGAATTCTGACCACATGCACTTCTTGGAAATTAATTAATTATTTAATTATTCATTTATCTAATGAAGTCATCTTTTCATGTGATTATATACATATAGTGTGTGTGTGTGTGTGTGTGTGTGTGCGCACATGCATGTGTTACTAGGGATTAAACCTAGCTGCATCCTACCACTAAGCAACACCCTCAGCCCTATTTCGAACCTATGTTCCTCCTATTTCAGCCTCCAGAGTACTGGGATTACAGGTATGTGCCAGGACACCCAGAGAGGGAGAAAGGGAGAGGGAGAGTAAGATGGGGAGAGGGGAAAGGGGAGAGGGGAGAGGGGAGAGGGGAGAGGAAGGAGAGCCCAGGAGAGAAGAAAAGAGAGGGCCAGGGACAAGATTTGCCCTTCCAGAGCAGGTCCCCAGCAATCTACTTCCTCCAAACAGGCCCCATCTCCCAGTATCCATTTAGCTATTAAAGGATTAATCCACTGATGAAGTCAGAACCCTCATGGTCGAATCGCTTCTCAAAAGCCACACAGCTGAGCACATGAGACTTCAGGGAACATTCCAGATTCAGATCATAACACAGGGGTGCCGGACAAGAAAGGACCCAGGACTGAGCACTTTTTGAACAAAGAGAAAATGCTGGAGCAAGCAACCGACCCACTAGTCTCCTTCCTTATAGGGAGTTAGCATGGGGTGGTGACGCTAACAGGTGAGCCCTGCTGGCTGGTGAACTCAGCAAAAAGGTGTGACAGGTGTCGGGGTCCTGGCCCACTGCTTCCCCAAACCCCTCTCAAGGTTAAATTATTGTATATGATTGTATTAGATATTCTAGACAGCTCTGGAGAGTGGACTTATCCAGCCAAACTGCAATTATGAGAGTTGTTTATGGAGCTGAGTTCGGAAGCACAGCAATGGTAAGATACTGGTAGAAGATTTTCATGTCTTCAAGAGGTTGTTAGAGTTATTGCCAATTATCTTTCTGTTCACTGAAGTCTGGAACCCAGCTCTATCCCTGACTTTGAATTATCTGCACTGTTCAATAACTTGTATTACCGCCAAGTGCTTGCCTTCTAGAAAAGACCAAGGTGCTTTTTGCTGAGTCAAGACATAACTAAATGTGGCATTAGATACTTGTGAGGTACAGTTTGTTCTTGGTTGTTTATTGAGATTTCTAAAACCCAAGTGTTGTGGTGCATGCTTGTAATCCCAGTACTTGGGAGGCTGAGACAGGAAGATCACAGGTTCGCGGCCAGCCTCAGCTACTTATTGAGGCCCTCCATGACTTAGTAAGAACCTGTTTCAAAATAAAGAATTAAAAATAGAGCTGGGCATGAGACTTAGAGGTAGAATGACCCGGGTTCAATCCCCAGTTCCAAAAAAAAGATTTCTAAGAAAAGTAAACAAGGCTACAGGCTATTATAGCCAATATAAAATGTTGGTAAGGCTTAGAAATATAATACATAACTTCAAAACTTATAGCTGAATTCAGTAGTGTTCATAGTACAGAAGCATAAGAGACATTTGATGAATTTTCCTAATATTTGGTCCCACTAAAATGTACAGCATTTTAAAGAAATAATCCCCAACCCCTGTGGATAAGGTTTCCATCAATGAGGTGTGATAAAGCAATGTCTTCTATTTTTAAAATACTTTGTACATGAACAGTAACTTATTTTATGGATGAATAGCACAAATATATTCAAATGTATGATAACATATAAAATGAAAAGAAAATAACACTTGGAGAAATATTTAAAGGATACTATCACGGAAATACAGTGAAGGTGTCTGAGTCAGAGTTGAACTGGAGAATAAAAACCAGTAAGATCAATATGAATTCACATGTGTACATATATAACAAATGCTTGAGTCTGTTAATCAGGTTGGTTAAGACACCAACTCCACAGGCAGGCAGAAGGGAAGAGAATATCAGAGCAGGCGGAATTGCTATTATCCTTGGAGGGGCTGCGGAAGGGCTCTGGTGGCCTTACCTGGGCAAATACAGGCCTAAGGATTCTTCTTGGGCCTCCTGGAACAGCCCCTGCTGCAGAAATATACCTCAGTATGTGAATGGGTAAACGAATTGTATTCTCATACAGTGCAATGACACTCCGATTGAAAGGAGAAAAATCAACAATTATTATTAGTACATGGAACAACCGAAAAAACTCACATTTTCTTGAGCCAAGTCATGCACAAAAGAGTTCAAAGTGTATGATTCCATTTATATGAAGCTTCAGAGTTAGACAAACTAAGCTATGGCAATGATAAAAATCTTAACAGCAGAGCCGGGCGTGGTAGAGCACGTTTGTAATCCCAGCATTTGGGAGGCTGAGACCAGAGGATCCGGGTTCGTGACCAGCCTCAGCTACCTAGTAAGGCATTCTGCAACTTAGTGAGACCCTGTTTCAAAATAAAGAATAAAAAAAATAGTGGTTGGGGTATATCTCGGAGATAGAATGCCCCTGAATTCAATCCCCAGTACCACAAAAAAAAAAAAAAAAAAAAAAAAATCTTAACATCAACTTTCTTGGGATGGGGCATCAACTGTCTAGAAAGGAACAGGCGGAACTCTACAGAGCATTGGAAATGTTTTATATTTGGTAAGGAACTTCCAAAACTCAAACATACATTTTCCGCCTGTACCTTTTATTACATACAAAGTATACTTTTAGTAAAAAATAAAAATGCTATAGCTTTTTTTTTTGTATTTTGAAGGTTGGTTAATGATTTTTTAAAGGTACTGGGAATTCTACCTCTGAGCTGTATCTTCAGCCCTTTTTATGTTGAAACAGTTTCTTACTAAGTCGATGAGGGTCTCACTAAGTTGCTAGGGCTGATCTCAAACCTGCAATCCTCCTGTCTCAGCCTCTCAAGTACTGGGAATACAGGTATGTACCACCATGCCCAACCAGCTGGTTAATGATCTTTAACTTGCCCACAACTTGATTTAAAATTTAAAAACCATGCGCAGAAAATATTTAGAAGCCCACAAATAATTAACCTTATTGGTATGTATAAATTCCTTAATCTTCTGTCTGCATTTTTGTTCTGGCTGCTAGCCAGAGAAGCAGAAAAATGTATTAATATCAAGTTTACTCAGAGGCTGAGTCTATATTAATATGGTATGTCAATTATTTATAGCCCACAAATTATATACAATACGGCTATATAAAATTTCCCTTCATAAAACGATGATGCTATTAATCTGCTGTCAGTGGAGCATGTAACTTTGATTATAACACACACTGTTTCCTATAATTTATATACGGTCGAGAGTGGACAGGAACGGTGCCTGCACTGCGCCTACACTGCACCTAAGCGTGTAATCAACAGAGCATAACTCACAGGTGACAGGATGCCCACGGACTATCCCTTCTGCCTCCACATAATGGGGCAGAAATGATAATTCACTTCTATGTCCAAGCAATTACATTTTCCCTCTCACACTTTTAGTTTCTCAGAGTGTATTACATCAATACAATCTATTTCTCTTGACAACCCGTGTCTGGATCACTACACACAAAGACAGAGATGAACGCGTCTCTCGCCCCGCATGCTTTGGCAGAATTCACACCTCACTCTTACACACATCAACGGCATCCCTTTGCACGCGCTAAATGCCAATAGGTGAGCAAGAAGTGCGTTGCTTTTAAAAATACTAGTATTGGTACATTATTGGTACATTACTGGAGATTGTGTGTTGTTCTTTGGATGTGAATTACATATGCTCAAATCTGATTCAGAATTAAGTCCTTCTTTTGGGAACTATAGAACTCTCAGCATTAAGAGATGACCAAACTGTCTCAAGGTTTCAGCATCATGGAGCTGTGTGCTAGGATGACCCCACCCCCGTGGAACATGATGCTCAGAACTCAAGGTGCCAGGAGACCTGGCTGTTCCAGCCAACACCTGAGCATAGCTCCCACCTCCTGATCTTAGAGGATTTGCAGAAAGTGCTAAGGATGGAGAGTAGGATGTCTAAGAGGCACCTCTCCAAGGACCTGATAGCCATTTCTCTGCACTGTAATCAACAAGAAGACGGGCCTCTGTCTGCAGTCTTTCTGTGAGCATAAAATCATAGCTTACACTGATAAGAACAGATACTACACTTGATCTTAGCCAAAAGGCTAGAAAAAAAAATCACATGGCATGCCATTAATGTATAAATTTCTATTTTATGTATCAGCTAAAACTAAATTAAAATTTAAAAATAGAACAAACAAATAAATAAAACTCTTATTTAGTAACCACTAGCTGTTCTCACCGCATTCACATTGACCAGCACTTTGCAAGTTTGTTTTTTTTCTCCTCTGACTTAGTACTAAGTCCCCACTCCCCCTATTAGCACCCACAATCTCTTTTAAAATATCCAAATCACCTCTGCACAAATGGTAATGGAGCTCAGCTCATTCCCCTACTGTGAGTAGTTACAGAATAAAATCTGTTTACACCATTTTAATGACCAACTATGTTTTTCTTTGACAGCTTATATGTTTATTTGGCATTTTCCTTTGGTTAAAAAAAAAAAAAAAAGCTAAGTGCTTTTCCTAATAATGTCTTAGAATTTAAATTAAAAGAAACCTAAGTTTCCCCAAGCTTCCTCAGACTGGGTATAATTATCATTAGTACCCAGAATTCTTAGACTTCATGGCCTCTATCAAGGTAATTTCTCTCTTGGAATTCCCCTGTTTGTTTTTTCTGGGATTCTTCAGCAAGTCCCCCTGAATTCTATAGACGGAGGCTCTGAGCTTTTCTCTGGTCTCTGTTTATCTGAAAGCTACTAGGCAGCTAATTTGAGGGACAATTACTTATGCTTGCAGGAAGAGAGCAGGAGGAGGTACTGCTTGTTTAAGTGGTTGTTCATTTGCCTTGGTGTTGTTGTTGTTATTATTATTACTGTTTTCCTTGTTTGGGATAAAGCCTTCCAAAGAAACTTAGGTGACCTAGAATAAACAATTTATTCATAACAATGCTAAATTATCCACCAGGAAGCATTCCTCTCCACCATTTTTTTTTTAAACTGGTGGTGTGTGGAAAAGCTTATGACTTCTAACTGAGCGTGCTCAAGAATGTACCCTCCGCTGCACAGGATGAGGAACCTTTCCTATATGAATATGCACGATTTTCCCCATTAAAGTCCCTTGCTTTCTTTGCTCTGAGAGACAGAGATGCTTCTTTGGTAAGTATCCCCAGCACTCTTCTTGCTGCAAGTAATAAATCTCTTCACTCTTTTATGTCCTGATGGGGCTTATCACCTTCGCTCTCACCAAGGGACAACCCCATTGTTCCATCACAACTTGAGACTGATCCTCTAGGAAGGCTGCTTCCAGGACCTTCCATGAAGACTGTCTATCTAGCACTTTGTACTTCATCCCAAATCTCGAAGCCCTGCAGGGACTCCTGATAGAGCTGGCGAGGATGCTCTTTCCCAGTGAGCCAGGCCTCTTCAGCGCCGTGCATCTCGCCAAGCTCCATAGCCCTCTGGCTTCTGCAGCAGGTCCTCATTCCATGGGGTCAGCCTCGGAGTCAGAGAGAGGCACCACAGGACCAGATGAGCCAACTTCAGGCCTCGATTCTCACGCTGTGGAGGCGTCTACCCAAGAGTCAGCAGGTTTAGGTGTTCTCAAGCCAGAGTTGGACCAAAATGCCACAGTGAGTCCATGGAAACCTGTGTGCCAGGGGCAGGTGTGAAATCTGGGCCTTTGGGTCACGTGATCTCTTGGCCAAGAAGAGGTTGGGGACAGACTTAGGCTTAGGAACTGTGAAGGTAGGAAACTGTTTCCTCACAGAGTAAAGACTCCCACTGCCCTTGGCCAGGACATTCAGCATGTCCCCCTCCCCAGTCACCTGGGTGGGTTAGGTGCCTCGTGCCTCCCACATCTTCACCTGGGTACCCTGCCCTTCTTCCGGTGGGAGAAGAAGGGGGAAAGGAGGCTAGGGGGTGGGGGTGGGGCATCCTGCCAGCTCAGGGCCTGATTTTCACTCATCTATTGCTTTTTTAACCTGGTTTATTTATTTTTGCTCTCATTTTTTAATAAGTGCATGGATTTGAAATGGCATGTTTCCTACCCGTTGTTTTGGCAGCCTTACCTTAATGTTGACATGTTATAGTCATGTTTAAATTATATTTAAATATTCCATATTCTTGAGCTCTTACAGGCCTCCAGGAAGAGGCTGTGTCTGTGGCTAAGTGTCCAAGGGCCATGGACTTGTACCAACTTGAAGGGGGTTCTATATGTTTCCTGCACCTGTGTGTCAATTTCTCTTTCTATGTTTGGAAATTTTTCTGATATTACTTCTTTGAATAGGTTGTTTATTCCATTAGTTTCAACTTCTAATCCCTCTTCTATGCCTATTATCTTAGGTTAGCTCTTTTGAAATTGGTCCAGATCTTGTCGATGTCGGATTCATACTGTCGAATTTTTTTTTCTAGATTATGTATAATGGATTCATTTTTGGAATGGTCATCTTTTAGGAGTGATACTCTTTTTTCCATGTGGTCTAATCTACTGTTTATAGTTTGTATTGATGCCTTCACTTCTATTATTGCATCTTTCACTTCCCTCAAGGCTTCACTATGATTCCTGCTCAGGGTGTCATATTCTTTGTTTATTAGTTCTTTTATTTCTTTCCAGCTCTCTCTGCATTCTTTCTGAAAGTTTTGTATTGTTTCTATTATTAAAGATCTGAATTGTCCTTCTGGTAAGCTCTGCCATTCAGTGTCATTGAGTTCTGTTATTGTGGGGTCGTGTTGACTCATTGTTTCTTTGGTATTTCTCCTTCCCATGGTTTCCCTGTTCTTAAATTTATAACTTTGCTGATTTTGCACGCTTTCTCTGAGTTTATAGGTTTCTAATTTTTATTTTCTCTCTGCGAATGGTATCTTGTACTGAGTTGTAATTACTCTGGTATTTCTTCTGCCTGCTCTATTGGTGTTTTTGATGGGTTTCAGGTGTTGACTTCTAGGATCTAGCAAAAGCTAAAAAGCAACCAATCCTCTGAACAAACATACATAAGTCAAAGCAATGCAAAGTGAAAACAGTAAAAACAGAACAAAACAAAGCAAAAACCCCAGAAAACAAGAACCATCGTTAAGAAGCAAAATAAAAATCCCTGCAAGTTTGTAAGGACAGACCTGGTTTGGCCTCTGCAGATCTTTTGGGCAGATTTCTGCTGCTGTGGGTGGCAGACAAGATGGCGGCTGCTACTGCTGCGCACGCGCTGGCTCCCCCGTTCTCCCTGGTCTGCTCCTTAGATTCCGACCAACTGCCCGTTTCTTTACTCACTTTTACGTTGCTTTTCTTCTCCTTCCTTCCGTCGAGAAGCTGCTCCTGCGGCAGTTTTGATTCAAGCTCTGGAGTGCAGTTATCTCTGCTCCGGCTCTGTGGGGAGAGGTGAGCTGGGATGGCGCTGCATGGGCTTAAGCTGGTCGTGACCACGCGTTCTGGTCTCTGTCGAAGGTGCCTTGAAATGCTGCCTGGCTAGGATGAGGAGTTCAGGAGTCGCTCACCCCAGCTCTGGCCGGTGGGGTGCAGAGGGTTGTTGTATATTTCTTTCTTAGTAGACTCCACACCGGGGGCCGGCTCAATGGCGGCTTCTGCCTGGCGGCGTGGCGCCGGGGCCACGGAGACGGGCTTCTTTGCTCTCCCTGGTCAGCCTTCCGGATTCTGCTCAGCTGTATTCCAGTTTTCGCAGTGTTTTTCACCCTTTTGTTGCTTTTTTCTTCTTTCAAAAAGCTGGTTCCACGGCTGATTTGAATCGAGCTCACAGCGCCTCTTGAGACGTGTCTCACTCCGTCTGACTTGTACCAACTTGAACGTACCCTTGAGGAGAGAGAGCCAGGCCCCTGTGTGTGGACATGGTTTGACATCTTTCCAGGAGCGCCTGTCCTGTGCCTTCAGCGTCTTGCCCTGCTCAGCTTACCCTGGAGAAGCAGAGCCCTGTGCTGCTTTTCCTGGGCTCAGGCTGTGGAATTATTCAGCCAGGGGGCCCTGAGGATCCCTCTCCTCCCTGGCTTTCCCAGCCTTGGGGCTTCCTGCCGTTAGGATGGCTGAGTTGCCTCTGCTGAGGCTCCTGGTTTGCTTCTGAGCTTCTCCATTGCCTGGTAACAGATTCATTCCATTATATGCCCTCTGTTGTCAGTGCTTGAAACCAGTCTTTGCGGAACACCCGATTTCTCCCAGTGGTTCCCTGATTACAGGGTCATCCCATCCTCACAGTTAGGGAATGAAAAGACTGGAAACGCTCCATCCAACTTTTACAGAATGTTTTAAGTTATGACTGCACATGATAATTAACTGTTTAGCTTATAAAAACTTTCCAGTGCATGTGTGAAATTTGTATCTTATTTATTATTTTTATGACTTTTCCTACTTGGCTTGTTTTACTAATTCATAAATTTCCATATTTCCTATCATACTAATTCTAACAGATTTTATTTCTTCTGAGTGTCCATATATCATATTAATTAGCTTACCAATGAGAACAACACTCTTCCTTTTTCTATCATGGTAACTATTATGTTCCTTTCTTGCTCCTAATTTTATTCACTAGCTATTTATTAATCTGATAAAGATGGTCATGTTATTGATTTTTCTTAAAATTAATGGGTTTTGTTTATCAGTTCTGTTAATTTTTTGCTATTCGTTTATCCTATTGCTTTTTTAACCTGATTTATTTATTTGCTTTTAATAAACGTAGGGATTTGAAAATAACATACATTTCCTATGCACCATTTTGGTGGCCTTACTTTACTGCTAACATGTGATATTTGTGTTTTCATCATATTTAAATATTCTATTACTTGTATTCTTGAGCTCTAACAGGACCAGACATTGTCTGTGTGTTTTTATGCCACAGAGTTGAGTACCCTTAGATTTCATCATTATTCATTTCTAATTCTACTTTACATAATGAGCCCTGCCTTCTATTAATGTATTAATCCATCTTCCTTCTTAAATATTTAATCTGTCCAAATCCAAGAGGGCTCCATGGTCTCCTTGACTACAGAGATCACCTAGAGGCATTTGTCCTCTCAGGTGTTAGAAGAATCCCCTCACCAGGCAGAGAAAAGCCCCTCTGGTTGGGCATTGAGCTCATCAACTCCATTTCTTCCCCACTCTTAGAAACAAGATCCAAGACCCACAGTCACTCTCACGCCAAAACTTCAAGACTTTTTCTCATTCTTATAAATTTATGTCTGTGTCCCTTTCTCTTTATTTTACTTGATGATTACGTTGCTGCAGGTCACTGTTTTAAGTTGCTCAATAATCAGTGAATTGTCTCACTGATACTGGCCCATTTCTGAGTGGTTTTTATAAGGGTTAAGGGGGACCCAGGAATCCCGTCGGAGGACAGAGGAACAGAGTGATAGAGAGGGAGAAAGTTTATTGTTCCTGAGTACAAAGGGAGACAACCAATATTTATAGGTAGGGTAGGGGGCGGTCTTGCAGGGTCAGGTATGGGGCTACATTGGGTGGGACAAAGGGGATGAAATTGGAGCCGGCCAGAGGGGATAGGCTGGCTGACCGCTGGGCACAGGAAGGCACCACCAGCTGAAGCCCATTGCCAGCTGATGCCAGGAAAAGAAACCGGATGTATGCCATGCTGGGATGCTTTCTTGGGGATTCTGTTCCAACAGTTTTAGCCCCATGTCTGCTGCATGCAGTCTTCCCAACTATGTTTCCATCCATCCACTCATCCAACTTCTTTAGCACCTACTACGTGCCAGGTGCTGTTGTAGGCGTTGGCGACAAAGTAGTAATCAAAGCAAACTCCCTTTCATCATAGAGTTGACATTTAAGTGAGAAGACAGAAAATAAGCACACAGCATGTCAATGAGTGAGAAGTGCTGTAAAGAGGACTAAGGCCGGGGCTGGAGATGGGGAGTGCTGGGCAGGTGACTCGCAGAGGACACCTCTCAGGAAGGACGCATTTGAGGCAAGGCTTGAGGGAAGTGAATGCCCCACTGCTGCTGGTCTGAATCTCCTCTAGAATTATATTGTCAGCTGAGTCCTTTCCTTTTCTTTTCCAGGCTCTTTCATTTCCTCCCTATGATTCTGTTTGCTGCATCTGTGTGTTACTTACTAGAGCTCCTGTATGACTAAGACCTTCCTCTTCGGCGCATCCACCCTTTGCAGCCACCTGCAGCATCTTCAGCATCTCTCTTGGATTTGCAAGGATGGCATATTCAATGGCCTCCCATCTTGCAATTAGTGTTTATTTTCAACAGTTAGTATTTATTTTCCAACAAACAGAATCAGCTCTTCAGGTGTTTAAAGTGATACTGCAAAGTGAACCACTGAGTTCCTGTACCCAGATCATGCCCAGCACAGTTAAAATAATTTGCTACATTGTGTGACTTTAGTTCCACTTCCTCCTGAGTTTCCTCTTTCCCTTCCTTCCTAGGCAGAGCAGACAGAAGGCCATTAAGTGGAGTGGGACAAAGCACATATGCCCACAGGGAGAGGGGAGAGGAGGGGTAGAGGCTTAGAGTAGGGTGTTGGACCCTGAGTGAGAAGAGGAGGAGGCAGGTGGGTGGCCTTCCACCCAGGTGTGGTGAGAAGGTGTGTACAGATGAGGATGGAGCCTGAGTATGGCATGCTTCCATGCAGAGGAGGAGATGGTGATGGAAGATAGTTACATACAGGGGGACTATGCAGATAAAGAAGGATATTAAGGATAATGGTGTTCAGACTTTCCATCACAGGGCAAGAGATAAACAAGTATGAAAAGGAAGAAAAATGAGATGACTTCTGTGGTGTTAGATTAGAATCTAAATGCCAGGCATGGTGGTGCATGCTTGTAATCACGGTGCTTGGGAGGCTAAGACAAGAGGATTGCAGGTTCAAAGTCAGCCTCAGAAACTTAGCAAGACCCTGTTTCAAAATAGAAAATAAAATAGGGCTGGAGGTGTGGCTTGGAGGCAGAATGCCCCTAGGTTCAATCCCCAGTACTACAAAAAAAAAAAAAAAAAGAATTGGAGGCATATTTGTGAGTGAATGGATAAATAGATGATAGATATAGATTAAATATAGATAGATAGATAGATAGATAGATAGATAGATAGATAGATAGATAGATATGGAAATAAATTATGGAAGTAAATACAGGTATAAATACGTGTGTGTGTGTGCGTGTGTGTGTGTGTTTATATACACCTATGTCATGGCTCTGTTCACTAAGTAAGCCTGGACTCAGTGCTACCCCAGCAGTAATGAACACACCTAGTGTTCACATCTCTGTCTCTCAACATGTCATCTCTCACTCTAAGGAGCCAGCACTGGATACAGAAATGCCTAATTCTACAGCAGAATAGGAAAGGTACAAGATACCCCTGAAACATCTCATGCCAGAAAGAGAGCATATGAGCTAAGAACGATGAAGGAGGGACAATAGGAGCTCAGAGTGAGACGAGAGAGGCTCCCTCTACCAAATCTGAGGTCGTAAGAACATCAAAGTAAATATGACGACAATAAACTACAACTCATCGAATGAAATGGGAAGCCATTGTGTCATTCTCCTATAATGAAATAAATGAATAAGTTGAAGTTTGATGAGGAAGGGGTTATTTAAATAATCTAAGGTCATTTTTTTTTTTTTTTTTTTGCGGCATTGGGGATGGAACGCAGGGGCATTCTACCTCTGAGCTACACCCCCAGTCCTATTTTTTATTCTTTATTTTGAAACAAGGTCTCACTAAGTTGCAGACGGCCTCACTAAGTAGCTGAGGCTGGCTTCGAATCTGTGATCTTCTTGTCTTAGCCTCCTAAGTACTGAGATTACAAGTCAGGCGCCACCATGCCTGACTTAATCTAAGGTCTTTGCTGTGTATTTTCAACTGCTGTGTAAATTTGTGATTGTTTCAAACATCCAAAAAATTAAAATTAAAAATAAAACAAGAATAAGTTGCATTGCTTTTCAAAATGTGTGGATTATTTTTAAGGCATACTTTTTCCCCCTGGATGTTATTATTTATCCCCATTTCTCTGCCGTCTTCCCAGAATTATCTATGTATTCCCCCTCCTATTGATTATCCTAAGTTTTTCAGTCCTCTTGAAAGCAAAATCTCTTGTCACTGGGACCAAAATCTCCTAAAGATTATTTTTTCCTCTGAGACAAGAAAAAAAATGAAGATTTGTGACTATTATAAAAAGGTATCTGTGCTCAACATGAACATTCTGCAGATAATTTATGTCAAGGTTGCTGAAAAACTATTTGAAAAAGAAATTAGTAGGACTATGGTTGTAGTCCAGCGATATAGTCTAGCATGTATAAGGCCCTGAGATCAATCTCAGTAGAAAGAAAAGAAGAAAGAAAGGAGGGAGGGAGAGGGGAGGAAGGGAGAGAGGGAGGGGGAAATTAGTGACCATCCTTTCTATTATATAATTTCTACTGACACAGTTCTTCATGTGGAAAATAGACATACTAGAGGCAGTATTCTACTTGTCCCTGTGGTTTATTAGGAATCCAAGCAAGCATGCAAAAAATCTTATTGATCGTGATGAAGATATTATAATAGCATGGCCATGGTATCAAAATCGACTATATTAATATTAAAATAAATGAGTTGATCTTATTTCTAGGCATTTGAAGATCCTCTGAAATAAAGTTCTATTTACTTGGGCTGCATTAATGATCTTAATTAATAAAAATAAAGCAGGAAAAAAACAAGTACATCTACAACTTTTTATTTCATGTACAAATATTGCTTCATTATTCCACGGAGATAGTGAGCACCTTGGTTAAACATCCACACTTTGGGATCAGTCTGAACTGGATTCAAACCCAAGCTCCCACCCCTTCTGTAGGTGATTTTTCAGGGTGCACTTAACCACTTCTGTCTTCAGTTCTTCATCTATAGAATGGGTATGATAGTTGAAAGTATCTCCAAGAATATCTGTGTGAATAAAATAATAGTGGACACTGGCTTGTTTGGGGCTTTTTTAGGGTGGGGGGTGTTATTTGTCATTATGTAAATGGTGAAACTCAAACTCACTTTTTAGCATTCAGTATAGGAAATACTTTATCTCCCTTAAATTGGAACATTCCCAACATCAGAAGATAATTACTTATACAACCTAACCTGCTCCTTTTTAATGTTGGCTGCTATGAAATTGAGTTAAATGTAGCATTCAGTCATAGTCACCAGGCAGAGCATATTAGCACAGATAGTATTTAGCAGCCTCCTCTACTTTCTATTTCATCTTGATTTTCTGTTTCAGTGAGTTATCTGAAATACCACGTTCTACCAAATTGCCTCGAATCCTTTCTTGGAAGCGAATGCCATAAAAATATAAATAAATAAATAAATTCATATAGGGAAAATAACTCTGTAATCTAAAATACATAAATAAATTGTGTCTGCAACACTTATTTCAAAGAAAGCAAACTAAACTGACTCTTTAAACTCTCTAGATACCCAGGACAAGCTTGCTGCTCTAGGCTGCCAACACCACACTGAGCCCTGGCTTCTCCTACCTTATATGCTCATCCTCCTTGGTCCCCCTTTAGAACCTCTTCTTCCCCTATTAGCTGCTGAGCACCCCTCATTCCTCTTCTCTAATTCTCTTCTTGGTGACATCATCCTGTTTCGTGGTTTTAAATACCGTGCGCACAATTAGGATTCTCAAATCTGAATCACCAGGCTCCTTGCCTGAAGTCCAGATTCACATATCCATCTGCATCCTTGAAACTTCCAGGGGAATAGATAATGATTATTTACTCTCAATGTAGCCACATGTAAGCTATTGATTCCCGCTTGCAATGGTTTGGATGAGTTTCCCCAAAGGCCCATATCATATGCAAATGTTTGGTCTCTGGAGTGGCAGGATTAGGTCTTGTGGACCTTTAAGGGGTGGAGTCTAATGTTAGGTCTTTAGGTAATTGGGGAATGCCCTCAAAAGGGATGTGGCACCCCACCCATCCTTTATTTCCACTCCAGTTCAAGTTGTGACTGCTTGCTCTGGCATCTTTGCTGTAATGTATCACCTTCTCCAGAAGCTCAAACTAACAAGGCCACTGAATTTTGAATGTGAGCCTCCAAACTACCAGCTAAATAAACCATTTCTACTTTTAAGTTAATTGCCCCAGCATTCTGTTGCAGTAACACAAAGTTGGCTAATACACCACCTTTCCGCCACCCAAGTCCTACCAGATGAGCTTCTTCCCCAAGCTGACAACCTCTTCCCACCTCTGCCTGCAGCCATACTAACCTTGTTAAAGCATAATCTGAGTGTGGGCACGGGGGTGAATGCCTGTGATCCCGGTACTTGGGAGCCTGAGATGGGAGGATCAGGTTCGAGACCAGCCTCTATAACTTAGCAAGAGCCTGTTTCAAAAAAAAAAAAAAATAGAAAGTATCTGGGGGTATACCTCAGAGGTAGAAAGTCCCTGGGTTAAATTCCCAGTACCACAAAAATAAAAAATAAAAAAAGAAATATAATATGGTTTGTGGCACTCTTGGGTAGTGTTTCCCTCCCAAATGAAGTAACACCACAAATAAAAGTTATACATCTTGCTGGGATTTCCAAGGCCCTGAATAAAGAGTACTGCCAAGCATTTAAATTCATCCCTTACACCCATCTCTTCTGCACTTATACTCCCAACGGCTTCCCCTTCTCTCTTGCCCTCTCTTTAGTAGGCTCCTTTCTGTCTGGGCATTTTTGTTGGATTATTCTCCAGTGAGTTCACCTCTGCCTCTCTTCATCATTTAGATCTCAGCTCAAATATTATCTACTCAGAGAGGCCCTCTGGGAACCCCTCTATCTCCCCCTAGCTGCTGTCTAATGCATTATTGACATCTCAGCAGCCTGGAATCCTAATTCACCATGAGCAAGGAGAAATTCTTCTCTGTCCACTGAGAGCTAGAACAATAAATGTGAGCTAAGCATGACCAGGGCTGTGAGACCCCCCAGGACTCTGAGTCATGTAAGCTGCCCTCAGATGAGGGGTCGGATAATGAAGGTGCCTGGAGGTCAGGGCCAGGGGGCAGCCGTGTCCTGCCTCAGCAGGGTGGTGCACAGAGGTGTTTGCAGAGCATCCTAAGTCCACTGTTGCTACAGCAGCACTGTGGCTACGTCCTGCCTCTCCTTGTGCCTAGCCCAGTCTTCTAGGTGGTTCTGTAATCTGGCTGATTTTCTTTGTTATCTGTGTAAGTTGGCCAAAGTTCCAACCTGCGTTGTTCAGTACCAAGAACTCTGGTTCATTCTTACCAATATCTGAAGTTATCATAGTACTTATTTATTCGTTTACATGCTTACTGTCCATCTCCTGCTCTAAGGGAGCAGAAAATTTGCCCTCTTCACTAAACGATCCCAGTAAATAGTAATTCCTCAATAAATATTGATTGATTGATTGATTGATTGAAATGAATTGAAATCCTCTATAAACACAAATATTTTGTATTTCGTGTGTTCCCCATCAGCCCCTAAGATATTCATGCAAAATTTCCAAAAGACATCAGTTTATATTTAAATTCTGTTAAAAGTAAGATAAAAAAACTTTTGAAAGGATTTTTAGATGGCAAGGAAATTGATGCCAACACCAAAAGCTATATGTCTCTGATTCATCTGCTTGAATTCAGGCCAGAAGTATCGAAAATGAACTCTAAATCTGGGAGCTGAAAGTTATCTAACATTTTATAAGTACAAGCCACTCAACAATCATGTTCCTGCATTATGCTCTGCAACGCTTCCAGGTTGAGGCTGTTTGCAAAGTCCATTCTCTCGGGGCAAATATCAAGTTCCTTATAACAATATTCTGTGGATTCTTGCTCCCGAGTACCATCACATGTCACGTGGCATCCATTTCTTCCAAGTGAGGAAGATCGGAACAGGATTGAGGGAGAGTCTCCTAACTGTTCCATGACTGGAGGTCACCCAGCAAATGGGCACAGAAGCCCTTTCTCAGCTTTCCCAACACAGTTCATGTTGGTGACCACTTGGAAAACCAGCAGATTGGAACTACACTCTTTCCCGAGAATGCTTCAATTAAGAGAAATAAAACACACTCCCTTGAGTAGGACACGAGAATCATAGACATCAATGAAACTGAAGACTGTTCAATCCAGGACAATACCAAACTCTTTTACCAGAACTATAAAGAGCCAATCCACCTAGCACAAAGCCATACACACATGGTCTGCACTTAATAAAAGCTTCCAAAGTACAGGAATGGAAGGGCCAAAACTTACCCACCTCTCCCTACTTGGGAAATCATGACAAAATTGGTTCTTTAGTTTTTTTCAAATCTAGATTGCTTTGCAGAAACATAGCAAATGCTATAGGCCCTTTCTCCCAGAATGTGCATATCAGAAAATGTCTACCAATACTTAATACAACCGGAGAGTCTTCGGGTTGCCTGGAGTCCCTGGAGGTCCTTATGCCCTTGGAGACCCTTCTTCCTAGATTTAATACGCATCAAAGGAATCCAAAGGAGGAAGCAGTAGAGGAGGGTAGTAGGTGAAGTAAATTTGCCATACACTGATCACCAAGGTTTGGGGAAACAGTACACCCCACACTAGTTATGTAGACCGGCAGTGGCAAGGGACAACAGAAGCCCAGGATTCATTGCCGTCCCATCCTCAGAGCTCAGGAACACTGCTGGGGATGGAAGGACTATTGCCTGCATGTGTCTTATTTGTACCATAACTGACAGAACCTAGAAAGCAGCCCATCCTGGGTTTTCTATCTTGGGATGACTTGACTCTCTGGGCTAACGAGATGAAGGATTTGCTGCTTGTGGGGGCACAGGGGCAGAGCCAAACTGTGCTGGCCAGCCCTCCTTGTCCCAGGATGTAGCAACCTCAGCACATCCTACAGTTATTCTTGACAACTGCAAGCGAAAAAGTGGGAGAACCAGGCAATACAAGACCACCCAAATGACTGTCTGGCAATCAGGAGGAAACAGTCTCCAACTCTGGAAGTAAAGCAACGAGACTCCGAGTGCCCGAGGAGAGGAACTTCATCTCCCTCCTGGGTCTTCCAGTCACATCCACTGTGACCCAAGAGGGACCAGCTCCCCTGCCTGCAACGTTGTCTTTGGTTTGTTTAAAAACGGAATCATTCTAGATCTCTTCTTGTTCTAAAACCAGGGATGCTCTGTAGTCCTTGTCAAAACTACTCCGCCAAGTCATCATCACGCTGACAAAGTTCTCTAGGAACAAAAAAAAAAGTCACAAAAAGTCTCTTACCCTTTTAGGAAAAAAAATAACATTTCTAAAAATAAGGTGTTCCCTTAAATAGTTATCTGGCTGTCTCAATACGTAGTTGGAATTGTCACTTGAGAATAAATGTAAAAGAGTCAATCAAGAAGCTTCGAAAATATGTCCCACCCTTTCCTCCTACCATGGCTGCAAAGCTCTCATTATTCATGTATCAGAGCATGGCTGGTTCTCTTCTTCAGCAAAGCAATAATTGCTGGGCCACCAATTGTGCCAGTTTGCATCAAGGGGTGTCAGCAAATCAACAACGAATTCTGGCCTCAACAGATTCCAACCTGCCTTTAAGCTGAAACAAGAAGCTCACCAGTTTGTACCTCACAACAACGTACAAATATAATGCACCAATAAAAATAAATAAATAAAAAGAAGCTCACTGGCTCATGGTGGGGTGGTGAGGCCACACTCTGAGGAGGTCTGATGAGTTTTATCTAGAAGCCACCGATGTCGACTCTTACCTAGAGGATGGCTCCCTGTCCCAGGGAAGGATGCCCCAAAGTTACTGGTCACAGAGACTGCAGTTGGGGGACTTCTATATCCACCAAAAAGACTACCTGATGGTTTGGGGCAGCAAAGCTGTTCCTGCACACCGAGGGGAGCAGGGAAGACTCCATGTTGATGCTTTTGAGAAAGCAGAAAGGTGAGACCATTACCCTAACTTCAAACAAGTCTGCAGAATGGCCCGGTTACAGGCTTTTCTTCTTCACTTGTAGACAGTAAGTCTGGACCAAGAGTCTAATGATTTTATCTTGTTACCAGGGAGCGAGCTCCCTGATTCTTGTCTTCCCAAAAGAAAGATCTTGGTCGAGAGATGCAGATAGGATAAGCATAAAAGTTTCATTGAGCAAAGCAAACGGACTATTTTAAGAGAGGAGGTCATGCTAGAAGGATAGGAATACACTTCAAATAGAGAATTATGGAGTGCTCCATTTCAAAAGTGGAATAGCATGGCGTTGTCCATGTGGTGGGTTTTTACGTCTGTTCTGAAAACCCCCTCCTCATATATTATTTATTTGGGGGCAGTTACTGCTATTTTTGCACCATCACTTAGCGAACCTGAGCTGCCCCAGAGCTGGACCACCCTTCAGGCCAGTTAGACTTGTCCAGGGGGTGTTCTACCACTGACCTACTAAAGCCAGTTACACTTGTCCAGGAGCATTCTACCACTGGTCTACACCATCAGCCCGTTTTATTTATTCTGAACAGCATCTTAATAAGTTACTATGCATGCACTGGCCTCAGATCTGAGATCCTCTTGTCTCAGACTTCTAAGTACTGGGATGACAGGCATGCACTGCCACATCCAGCTAACACCTGACTCCTTTTACATTTAAGAATATGGTATCTGGCCATGAGGAGGTGGTTTGAGGGTAGGATTCTCCCTCACCTAGACGGAGTGATATCTCATCATTCCCAGTGGAACAAGCCCCAAGTGCTCCTCCTCCCTCTTGCTCATATGTGCCTAGCTACCTGACAATCTCAGTGAGACTTCAAACTCCAAGTTGATGGCATTCCGTTTGCACCCCTCCCTCCTCACCACACAGCCCATAGGTAACACAGATCCCTCTTGCCATCCCCATCTTATTTCCCAGAAAGGGGTCCCATGAGCTAATTGCTCACCAAACGATCACCCATTTCAAGGATGTTAGGGAGTTTCCATTAAGAGAAATACACATAAAAAAATAAATAAATAAAATAAATACATGTAAAATTTGGTAAAAAAAATATTATCCTCATGTTAAGTGTTGTAACCACAATAAAATAGAAATATAAAAGAGAAGTAGATGAAGGCAGGCATACTTTTTCTAAACTGAAAGGAAGAGTTGTCATGAGACGCAGCCATAGTGGGATTGGTGGGCAGTCAGAGAAATGACTCCTTAGGACTGTGTTTCCAAACCAGGGTCACTGTCATACTCAAGACGAAGGTCAGGGTGCACTCCTGTGATGGGTACACACCAGGCAGCACCTTCTGTGCCTTGTGGGAGCCTCCCACCCCTTCCTCTCACCAGGCCCCGCCCTCGTTCTGAGAGGTGATGGGACTCGACTCACAGAGCGACAGATGCTTTGGACCTCACAGAGGAGCTCAGCACCATGCTGGGAGCTGAGCCCCAGAGCAAAGTGGACAGGGGATCCCTGCTTTATTTTGGTGGAAGGAGCCAGATGAGGACGAAATAGGAAGATGGAGGAGGAGATCACGTCACCTAAGGAATCATGAAAGAATCCAAGCAGTCATTAGAATGTCACCGAAGTTGGGGCAGATAGAATCACGGGGACTAAGTGCTCAGAGACCCTACCTCTACAGATGAGCTGTTTCTACCACCTGAGCCAGCGTGTAAGATGGGACAGAGAATTCTACAGAGATGTCCATCCATTCCCATCTGTTCTTGCCAAAATATAACCTGGTGAGGTTGAAAAAGCATGACCTCAGACAAAGTCCACCAGCCCCCCCCTTGGCAGAATGATTGAGCAGACAGTCTCAGTTGACATCATCGCTGCAGGCTCATATTACTACTGCTGCAGCTGGTCCCCGAAATGAACCAATTTGCATTGTAAACTGTCAGTCTGTCCCAAGTCCTGGGAATCCCTATTTCTGCCCTCCTCTCTTATCACAGCCTGCCCTCGAGATGTTACCTTGGAAAGGATTTGATGACCAGGCCACACAGAGATGTTACTGCTAGTGATGGCTAAGCAGCCTGTCACTTCATGGATATGTCTATGTTTTAATGCAGAATGTCCCTCCAGCCCCGCCCCCAGGATGCTAGCACAGGGGTCTTGCACAGTGTAATATCAGGATTGCAGGCATGGTGTTGCAACTTCCTGGAGCTCCTTGAAACTCTCCACAAAATCATTGGTCTTCTGCCAGCAACCCAAGGCTCGCTCCATGAATCTTTATCCCTGCTTACATAAAACTCCAATTTCATTGCCTCTTAACAGGAATTTAACCCAAACTGCCAACAGATTGAACTTATTCCTAAGTGTGTAAGACAGTTAGTCGGGGACATTTATTGACCTCCCGCTCTCAGATGCAGACTCTATCAAGCACAGTTTTTGACAAGAGGATGGAACCCACCCAAATGTCATCAAGAGACACAATGAGGTGCCAGAGGTACCTAGGTTCTGAGAATGAAACATGTGTTCCATACAGTGTAAAACAACCAAATAACTCATTTATCTTTCTTGTAAGAGCAATTAAAAGGAAACAAAACAAGTTAGAAGGGAGAGGCCTTGAATCTAGAGGTAATTTATTCAGACTTCCTACTCTCTAAGGATAATAAAAGGTAGTAAATTCCAAACTAAACAGAGTCAGCGGCAGGGAGCCTTTCAGAATTTATTCTGTTCTAGATTACCAATGATTAAATTATGCAATGATTCATTTAAAAATACCACAATTTTCAGTACTGCATATGCTTAAAACATTAATTTTCTCCTTTGGCTTAAAACAAGGAATATAAGTCCTTCCTTTTCTTTACAACAATCTTTAGATTTTTCCTCTTCACAGCTAAGAAAGAGTTCTCTTGCCTAAAACACAACTTCTCCATCCATAAAACAAGTACATTTGTTCTTTGACTATATTGAATGAGGACATATGTGCTTTTGAAATCTAGGAACTTCGCATGCATTTAACAAGGGCTTTGTTGTCCAACAGGAGTCCAGAATATACAAAACTGAGAGATTCATTACTAAGTCAAGAGCAAACTAGAGATGTATGGTACACTCCCACTCCTGCCTCCCTTCCCCTCCTCCTTCTATTGCCGTCAATTTCTCCTTATTTCTCAACATGCCTACGGGCTGATGCCATCCCCATGCAAAGACATAAGAAGATACAAGGGGGGGGGGGGGGGAGCAATAGGCTGTGACTTGCCCTGCTCAGTCCTAGGCCATCCAGGCACCCTGTGAAGAGGCCCTCCCAGCCTCTCCTCCGGGATTGTATTCTCCTTCTGATGCTATTAAGATAGAGAACCTTTTGCATCCAGCACAGTTCCAAATGTAGGCCCGCCATAAACGATACCAATGAAAATGAACCTGTTTCCACTTGATAAATATGAAAACGAGTTCAGCAAAGATTTGCACAGTAAGTTAAAGCAACTTACCATGCCAAGTACAGTCCATGTCGTGCTCCAACACACACAGGTTTTGAGCTAGTCATTGACTTCCTCCTCCTAGTTCCTCAAGACCCAGCACACCGCCTCCTCCAAAACTGCACTTCAGTCATTCACCCCCACTCCATGGTACCTTATTCAGCCCTAAATTATAACAACTAGAACAATGATATTCTCTTTCCTTACAATTGATCCATTGTTTTCATTCACTGGACAATGGTCAGACCACTGTATGGTCATACCAACACAGCACTCGGCCCGGCAAGGGCAGCCTCTTTCAGGAATCCCAGGTAGGAAGTCAGCAAACATGCTTTGTTTCTCACTTCTGCATGTGGATTTCTATCCTTTGACTGTTGTTTACTCAAGGAATTAGGCCCCAAAGACTGGAAACAGTGAGACACATTTTCCTCTCTCCCCCTCTTCCCAAAGCCATTCTTCACACCCAGGGAAACATGAACCAGGCCCTGACTGTCCCATAGGAAGGCTTCGTTGGTCCCTGTCTTCCTTCCTCCTGACACTGTGCACTTGCTTGCCGTTAGCAATTTCTGACCTCCTTTCCAGCACTTAACCTTAACCCAGACAAAAAGCAAGAAGAGTCTGGCTTACCAGAACATTGAAAGGTAATTTTAAACTATCTTTTCAGTTACACTAAGTCTACAAGAGCCTAAGGATGGGAAGAGGGAGGTATTTTAACACTACACACTTCCATTTGTATGCATGTATGCAGATCACACACTCACATTTTTTTGCTTCTCAAAATTCAACAAAACTTGATATTATGGGGAATTTGTCATTTTTACCAATCTGCTGGGTATGAGGTTGTATCTAATTAGGTGGATAGATAAATAGACTCATTTATTGATTTCCACTAGTATTAACATCGTCATTATTTATTTTATTCATTGATTGTAAACGCCTAAGCTTTTTAAAAAATCAACCTTTTTTTGCTTTTACTTTGTAATTTTTATTTTAAACAAGGTAATGATATAGAAGTCATCAACTTTAAAAATTAAGCAATGTGACTTGATGTTAATATCCTAAATCTCAAAAGCTACGACTTATGAAATGAACAGAGTTCCAAATAAAAGAGCTTGTTAGCAGCCTTTCCCACATCATTCCCCCCAAGGAGCCCCAGATGTTTCTTTCCATTCAAAATTATAAGTTCAGAGGAGCAGTCACAATTACAGACGCAAGTCTGAGTTGGAGATTTGGTGGAAAGCAAGTACTATGCCAGCACATTTCTAGATTCGTGATGAGTGACTATTCATGTTTATGATTATAGTTTTGGGCTGCATTCCTAGAGATTCTTTATTAATTGTAAAACATCATAGAGCCATTATAAACCCCATACTTTTGGAGAGTATCATTCTTTGGATATAGTCATAACAACTTCCTGAGGTAAAAAGAAAAATTGCTGTTCGATCCTTAAGGGAGCAGGAACATAGATAGGATTTAATTTCCCACAGGTCAACCTGCAGGTCAATGGTAATATTTAAAATAGAAACTAAGTGTCTAAAGCCCCATTGCTGCCCCATCTATTAGATGATACCTGTTCCCCTGGTAAGCATTAGCCTTCAACTCTCTCTCAAAAGAAATAGAGCTATTACACAATTCATCTAGTCTGCTTGACATCAACTTAAACTTGTTGAAGCAATATTTTAGAGCTGAAAGAAGCTTTAGAAATCACCCCAGTCTGCTCTTTTTATCATCTTAAACGTTACAAAGCAAAACAGAGAAAATGGCATTCCTAAAACCACAAGCTGGCTAGCTGTGGATCCAAAACAAGAGCCTGGATCATCTGACTTCCAGCCCCGGGTCCTTCCCAGGAACACCTGTGCAGTTCACACTGCACCCTGACCAGACCACCACTTGGTTCTCCGGACAGGTCTGCATGAACTTGAATAAATACCATGTAGTAGGAGAGATTAAGGTGTCCCTCTCCAGGGAAGTAATATCATATAGTCAATTTTTTTTCAATTTGAGCAAGGAAATTTGCTGAGTTTGCATTAATAATAAAATAACATAAATAAAAATAAAATAACAAATAAAAAGCCAAAAATAATTTGAAAAAGTCGATGGCATGCCAATTGTATATCAAAAGTCTATGGAAAGATGTCAACATAAAGGAGGAAGATAAATACTACTTCTGAAATACCTTTCAGGTGGGTATGGTGCTCTTCACCTTACAGACCTTGCGTACTTTAACCTCATGAGGTCTTACTATTTTCAGGTAAGGTCCACTTACCTGAAGCAATTGTGGCCTAGCACACACACACACACACACACACACACATATGTAATAATTGTTCATCCCAAATACACAGTAAATAATAAAAATGTGATTCAAACTCTATTTTACTGCCTTATTCTATGCAATTATTATTGGGTATAGTAAGAGTTTGGGTTCTGTTTTGCTTGTTTTTGACGATGATAATGCAGAATTTAGAGTATATAATTGGGAGGAGACAGCAAGTATACTTTTTAAAAATGTAAATCTATAATCCTGTCACCCAGAAAGACCCTCTTCTAAAATTCTGACGGAGGCTGTGGTTGAGTCTCCGAGGATGGCAGCTTCCATTCCTTCTCTCCCTGGGGCTGCTTATACTCCACTCACCCTCAAGGTGACCTCATGACCCTGCTTCACCAATGCCATGTGGCAGAGATAATGCTATTCCAGCTTCCACCTGGCCTAGAAGATCTGGCAGATTCCCCTTTACCCTGTGGGAAAGCCAGTTGCCATCTAAGAACCCTGTCTACGCAGACCCCCATGCTGGTAGGAAGCCCAAGCAGGTAGAGGGGAAGGAGGACTTAAGCCCCAGACCTACTAGCAACACCTTCTTGAACTGTTCAGCCCAGCCTGACCCCCAACTGAACACAGTCCCATAAAGGACCCCAGCCAAACCTCTGAAGCAGGAGAGCCCTTTCCCCAGCTGCCAAGAAACCCAGTATCAATCTATCATTTCATGAGGAATAATGAATCAGTATGTTACCTCACAATCGATAACTAAAGCCTCACTGTCACAGATATCCTGCTTACATGAGTGTGTGTTTACACATATATTCAAGAAACTAGGTTGTCTTTTTTTCATCTGGAGACCCTCCTATGCCCCATCTTCTCCCTAGCATCCACATATTAGGGAGAACATATGCCTCTTAACCCTTTGTGACTGACTAATCTCACTTAACATAATGTTTTCCAGTTGCATCCACTTCCCTGCAAAGAACAAAGCACATGATGTACCTACACAATCATATCAAGGTCACTCATTGAAGTGAACCTTAGGGGGAGGGAGGGGGAGGGAATGGGGAGGGAATCAGGGAAGGGGTCAAATGAGAATTGTGTGCAAATATGTTGTTAACAATTTGTACTTAACAAAGATGTATGCTATATTGCACGAATTACTACAATAAAAATTAAAAAAAAAAACTAGGTTGTACTCTATGCTTTTTTTTTCTTTTTTAACTTAGAAGCACTCTTTATATTCATTAAATATTCACATTCTCCTGCAATGCGACTATCTTTTTCTTTTGTGGTCCTAAGAGCAAACTCAGGGTCCCACGCACACTAGGCGAGTACTCTACCACGGAGCTACCTGGCCAGCCCTGTCCCACGGTATTTTAACAGCACTCAGCATTTCCTCATCTGGAGCCATCCCAGTTCATGCAGTGATTCCCGTGTTGGTGGACAATCGTCAGGCACCCAAGCTCCCACTCCTGCCCCTACCTCCTGTAGTGAGTATTCCTGTCCACGTGCCCGTGCACACACATCTCACTACGTCCTGCAGCTGAATTCTGGACAAGCAATTAAGGGCATCAACACATTCAGTATTTTTATGATTGTGTCCAAATTCCTCTCAACACAAATTGTCCCAATTATACTCCCACCAGCTGTGAATGAGGACTCCAATCTCTTCACACATGGTCTAACAACACCAGGTATTGTTTATTACGGTCTTCCAGTTTGGCAGATGAAAAGCAGTTTCCCACCATTGTTTCAGTTTTCCTTTCGTTAGTGAATATAAGACACCCATGATCCTGCCCCACCCCCCTCTGCCTCCTCGCCCACATGATAACCTCATACGTAATATCATCTGACAGTCAAGGTTAAATGGACACAGCTACTATGAAAACTACATGATGAAAAGAATATTTTTAATGTACGGATGACAGGAATAATTTTATAGTAGGGCCTAAAGAGTCACAATCAATTTTTCTGACAGAAGAATTTCACAATCCATTGATTTAAAATCACATGGATGGATGGTGACATTTCGAGATCATTTGTACCTGCCACTCATCGTTGTTACCTATGTGTAGAGAAAACTCTAAATCACATCTTGAGTGAACTGTTCACTGTGTAAATAAATTTCAACCTGGTAAAAACCTCTAAGACAATTGTTTTTATACTATAAAAGTTCATTAATAGAAACTAATCCTCAAGTTCCTCTTCTAAGCTAATTTTTAAGTATATATTTTGTTGGCGGATTGTAATTATATATCATATTGAGATTCGGAGTGATGGAAACAAAGATGCCCACAGCACTTGGCTAAGCTAATTTTTAATTAAACAGAACATGTCTAGCCCTCAAAAGAACTTACAATTGAAAAGTTACTCTTCCTATTAAAGGTAAGCAAACATCAAATTGGCAAATATCAAAGAGCAGGTCTGAGCAAACATCACTTGTAATGTGACATGATGCTATAAAAACAAAATTTCGAAAATTACTATTCTATCAAAATATTCCTTCATTTTTATTTACTCGAAATGTAATAAGTAGCAGGAAGTAAAAAAAATGGCCTAAAATATTTGAATATGTACATTCTATTTAAAGTTATTACTTAGGAAAATGTCAAAAATACAACTTCAAAATTAGGTTGCATTCTCTAAGTCATTACTGAGAAGAGAAGCAACTAACGTTTTGCTAAAAGTCCTCCCACCTTTTTATTTATTTATTTATTTATTCATTTATTTCCTTATACTCTCCCCAACACACTCACTCAATATTTCCCCTGGCTTCTGCTTTTGCCCTCCTCTTTCAGCCAGTATTTATTATTCATCTACTATGTGCTAGATATCGAGCTAAGCTCCTTGTAGACATTAGTCTTCACAGACATTTAATAATCACAGTAGCCTGAGGCCACAGTAGCCTGAGGCATGTGTTATTAGCTCTCCCTGACAAATGAAGAAACTGAAAGTCACAGAGGTTGAGTAACTCACTCAAGTCAGAAGATACCAACCCTTACACGAACAGTACACTCGCTGTTCAACTCATTCTTTATATATATATATACACACACACATATATATATACTTTTATTGGAGCATTATAGTTTCACATCATGGGATAATTAATAGGGATGGAGACAAACATGACACAGCACTTGGTGGGCTTTCCCCCGGTTCCTTCCCCACTCCCTCTCCCCTTCCCCATAAAAAATATTGAGATTGGCATTGGTATTCTCACATATGTACCTAAGGTCAATGGAAGTGTTTCCTTCATTAATTCTCCCTCTTTCCCCCTCCCCCAAACCACCCCCTTGCTCCACCGGAGTTTCTCCTCCATGATCTAAAGTCCCTCTTAAATCCCAATTACTCCCTAGCTTCCATGTATGAGAGAAAGCATAGGACCCTTCATTTTCTGTGACTGGCTGATCTCACTTAACATAATGTTCTCTAGGTCCGTCCATTTTCCTACAAATGACGTGATTTTGTTCCTTTTTACTGAGTGGAATTCCATGTGTGTATATCTCATAATTTTGTGATCCATTCATCTGTTGATGGACACCTGAGTTCCATAATTGGGCTATTATTAATTGTGCTGCTATAAACATGGATATACATGTATCACTATAATATTCTGATATCAGTCCCTTTGAAAATATACCCAGGAGTGGTATAGCTGGATCATATGTTGGATTCACTCCCAGTTTTCTGAGGAATCTCCACACTGATCTCCATACTGGCTGTACCAATTTGCAATCCCACCAACAGTGTAAAGAGTTCCTATTTCCTCACATTTTCACCAGCATTTATTGTTTGACTTCTTGATGACTGACATTCTAAGTGGGGTTAGATGGAATCTCAGCTCATTCTAACAGAAATGGGGAGAGCTCCCAAATCTGTACCTTTAGTCCCAAATGCTTTCTGTGCTCCAAACTCATGTACCAAATCCCTTAACAAACTTGGCCATGTTGATGCCCCACAAGCCCCAGCGCCAAAGTGACACCCCTGCAACTCAGCCACAGTCCCTCCTAGAAACTATCCCTCATGCGTCTGGCATCACGGGCCACCTTCAATATTGTGCAACATGTGCACATGTGTGCCCTGTGCCGGGCCCCACGGATGCAACAGGAGACAGGACTCTGTAAACACAAACACTACCATGAACCCACACTCCCCTACCACAGGTTGAATCTGAGGGACTTCCATTTCCCTGTATAGACAGACAGCCTATGAGAGCGTCCTTTCCTCCACCACTTAAAGAATCTGTTCCCCCCCTCCCAGCCTCTGTCTTGTCTGGCTTAACCCATGACAGGGTACAATCCTGTGATCCTGCAGATGGAACAAAGAGGCAGCCACCCCTGAAATTTCTCTGGAAGTTGCTCTTCTAAATCCTCAGCATGATCTGGGAACCTCAACAAGCCAATACCACTCCCTACTAGTGCCAGGAGGTCAACAGGGGGAGAACAGGTCTCCCTGACAGCCACTCTGCCTCTCAGCTCTCAAGATGAATGCCCCAACCTGTGCTAGAAGAGGCAGACCTGGTTCCTGAGGACAAAAGCAACATCCAAGGAAAAGCGAAAGGTAGAAAGAACCTTTGGTCCTCATAAGAAAAGACATTAATAAAAGGTTTCTTCCAGACACACGCATGCATACGTCACACACACACACACACACACACACACACACACACACACACACACACTCATATGCACTGTCCAGATTTGGATCTGGAATGTACCCCAAACCTCGTGCGGGAGGAAACACAGTCACGTTCACAGGTGAAATCAATGAATCGTGAGCGCTCTCACCTCACCAGTGGATTATTGATAGAGTCATAGTTTAAATGGACTTAATTGGGTGATAACTGTAGGCAGGTGGGGCATGGCTAGAGCGAGGAGGCCACTGGGGCTGGGGTGGGTAGGCTTGGAAACTACATCTGTCCCTGGTGCCTTCCCTCCCCCAGCCCCTGCTAGGAGCTCAGCAGCTCTCCTCACCTGCCCCGCTGCCATGAAGTTCCTGCCTTGGTGTCCACAGAACAGGCACTGAAATTCTGCAACCAAGAGCCAAAATAAACCTCTCCTCCTCGAAGTTGTTTTTGTCCAGTACCTTTGTCACAGTGACAAAAAGTAAACACACACACACACACACACACACACACACACACACACACACTCACCTACCCTGAGATTTTTTGCTCAGCTGCCCAAATATCTCTGTTACCTACTAAGTCAAAAAAACTTCACACCCCTTGCCTGAGGAAGACTCCATCCAGTCGCCCCTTCCCGACTCCTAGAACAGGGGAACACAGCTGTGCCTTCAGTGCGAGACAGCAGCTGGTGTCCGCAGCCATCAGCCTGATGTCCTAGAAGGTTAGGCAGTGTGAAGAGGCGGGGGGTGGATTGCAGCAGCTCTGTGAGCCACTCTGAAAGTCAGTTCTTCAAGGGAGCTTTCTGCTTGTACTTTTACCAGTTACCAGTTGCCACAGACCCTTCGTCAGTCAGCCCTAATGATAGCAGGTCTCCTGCAGAGACAGCAAGCCTGACACCTAACAAGCAAAGAGTGGCTCCTAATTAGTGGGGTACTGTTGGGGTCTTAGCCCGGCGGGCCCGGAGAGACCTCGCCTCAAGATGGCGCCTGGCAGAGTGCTGGGAGCAGCTGCAGGTGGTAACATCCTAGGGCTGTGCCACGTCAGAGCGCATGCACCAGCACGCCAGAGCTCGTGGCCTGAGAGTGCTCCCAGGTGAGAGCTGGATGCAGGCACCTCGTGGCTCAAGCCCTGTTTGGCTTTAAGAGTACTCTACCTCTCGCCCTAAATGGATGGATGACTACTATTGCGAGAGATGGTTATGGAGAACGAGAGGGGGGTGAGAGAGACGATTGCAACCAGAGAGATGGTTACTGCCAGGGTTAAGAGAACGATTACTATCACTGTTACTGTTACTGCTTGGGCAACGTCCTGGGTCCCAGAGAGAGAGAGAGGTACAATAAAAAAGCCTGAACCAGCACCACGTGATTATCGTCTCTATTGGGTCCTCACAGTTGAGGGTCCGGCGTGGGGGACGATAGGGTACAGGCTGCGCCCCCAACTTCAAGATATTCCGATTTCTGTACTAAGCCCTGAAGCAGCACCAGAGAGCTCTATTTGCCTCTAAGGTGCAGAGGTGACTTTACCAAGACAGGGGCCTCAGGTTGACATAAGTCTTTCTATGGAGTGAACCCTCTGAGCAGAGGCCCTGAGATTAGGGGCCATTTCCATTCCTCCACCTCATCTATAGCACTTGGTAGTGCGGCCTTGAGAGTCAGCATTAACCTCAGTTAGACTTCAGTTGCTCAGTGACTAATCCTAACTGCAGGGGAAGAAACAGAGTCATAGTCTAGGAGCCGGGAGCAGGACTTCGGAGTCAGATAACCTCAGTGGCACACACGACCCCCGTCATTATGTGACCTTCAATTACTTTTTGATCGTGTGACCTTCGGTGGCCTGATTTCTAGTGGTGGAAGAGCATTGCCTGTTTTCCAGTGCTGCTTTGAGACTGAGCTGGGTTGATGACCTAACCTGAAGATTTCTACATGGCCTGGCATGAGACAAAAAAAAGTGGTTTCTCTTCTGCTTTCCTGGTAATCTCTACAGTCGAGTTAACAATAAGGAGAACACAACATTCTAAAGTTGCACAGTCACTCCAAAAAGCAAGTTGCTATAAAGTCTTCAAAACGAACAAAGGGGCAGTCTGTGACTCCCATATAATTTCAAACAGATTGGGTTGGGGAGGGAGGGACAGAAACCGCATTTTCAAAAACACCAAATATGTCAGAAGTGGGACAAAACACTGAATCATGTCTAGATGACAGGTCTTGGTGCAGTTTCTAATTATTCTAATAACTCACTTTCTCGTGGGAAGATCAAATTATCATCAAAGGAAATGCCAGCCTGTTAATGTCTTATTAATAACAATTATATTCTCCAGAAATTGATATATAAGACGGAATTCAATTGTTTGAAAAAGATACAGCTTCTACTGTATCATTTGGCTGGAAGTGTGCTGGTCCCAAAATTTCCATAATTACTGCAATTCTGTTCCTTGTTTGAGTCTGAAATTACACCGGCTGACATCCCTTTAGTGACAAAAGCATATTTAATGGCCAAAAAGTTTTAGCTATGGCTGATGGCGCTCTTTTGATTGAGATTTGTTGGATGCAGCTGCCATATTCCTGCTGCAAGCTCTGCCCCTATGTCCTCCTTCTGGCTGGTACGTGTCAGTCTCTGTTGTTTTGGTTGCATTATCGTCCAGCAGTCCAGACAGATGATTAATCCACATTGTTAAGATGACTAATGCTCCTTTCAGATGGTAGCTGAAATTCCACCCAAGAACAGCCATAGAAGGGATTTGACTGCAGATTGGGAGGAAGGGGAGTCCAGGTTCTTGTTCCGGCCATAATTTGGTGATATTTAAGCAGAACATAGTTAACATTCTGTAAGCTGGTATGACTTTTTGAGAGTCCCAAGAGTGGCAGAGAGAAAAGTCATGATTGCTGTGCTCCCAGGAGCCACATGATGAGTACTTTGGCAAAGTCTGTCACTGACCAGGTAAATGGCACTAACAGAAAGCGCACACGGGGTGCCTGCTTAACCCATCCACCTTCTTTATAATACTCCAACATTCTTTGTTAAGTGGTAGGCTGGTCACAGTGTGCCCGAATGGGCTTGTGACCCAAGGTGAACTAGGTAGGTTTCCTTTTTTAGCTTTAGTAATATATGCGTATGTATTAATTAGCTTGATTTAGCTGTTCCACAACATGACGATGTATACATATTTCAGTCCAATATGCTGTACCCCACAAATATATACTGTTTTAATTTGCCAATTAAGGAAATGGTTTTAAGAGTTGTCGGTTAAACAGAAAGAATAAGTTCAAGAGGTCTATTATACATCAAAGGGATTGTAGCTCAAAATGTATCATGCGTTTGAAAATCACTGAGATGCCTCCTCTTGCCGGAGCATCTTCTAAGTGGGACGTGGGCATCCCAGGTGTGTGTGTGTGAACGTGAGTGTGTGTACGTGAGACACATCTCAGGGGCTCTGACTCTCTGGAGGACTCTAATACAGACCCACTGCATTATAAACCTCTGTGCACACTGATTTTTCTCCATCAGACAGGAATTTTCCATTGCAGTAATTGTCTCAAATGCATCTTTGTAAACACAACACCTAGCACATCTGGCAGAGTAACTGCTCCGCAGATGTCAGATGATTGAACGACTGCCTTTCAGATTCTGTTTGCAGCTGTTGGGGAGCACAAATAGACATAAGTACTTTGAAATCAGTATTAGCTATTTCTCCATATTGGTTCCCCAAACCATTTTTACTGGAGAAGATCAAGCTGGGCATCTTTTCTATTAATTTTTATTCCTTTAAAATATAGTGTTTGCCTCTTGTATGTAAGGCGCTGTTCTTAGAACCAACGATAAATAATTCAGACAAAGTCTGAGCTTTTATTTCAGTGGACAGGGTGAGGACAAACTTCAAACAAGATGATCATCATTAATGATAAGCACTAGGAAGAAAGTAACACAGGACCAGCTATCTGGGGAGAAGGGGTTGCTTTAAATGATATCATCTTCCTCATGTAGGAGAGTGCCCTCTTTGGGTTTTTGGGTTTTTTCCTAGTGTCTTCTTAGTTTATTTTCAGTTTGCCTTATCTCAGGAAGGAGCTTTAGGCAAACTTTGAATTCATTCAAACTAATTCCCCTAATATACAATTTTGTGTATGGAAGGAGAGGGGTAGTAGGGATTGAATCTGGGAGAATTCTACCTCTGAGCTACACCCTCAGCCCTATTTTATCTTTTATTTTGCAACAGGGTCTCACTAAGTTGCTGAGGCGGGTGGCAAACCTCCTGTCTCGGCCTCCCAAGTAGTGGAATTACAGGCGTGTTCCAGGTAGTAGAAATACCAAGCTCTAAAATGTAAATTTCATCATTTTATTCCGTTGCTTAAAACGTGTTTGTTTTCCATTTCCTACAGAGTAACACCCTTTGGATTTGACCTCTTTTCTTCTTGTTCATCTCTGTTTAGGTCTAGCCACTCTCTCCTTCCTCACCCGAATGCCTTTTTGCACTCCAGTCCCCAACTGGATTTTTCCTCTTACTTCTTCTAATCTTAATATCCGCCCCCATCCACGCAGGTTCCACCTTTCAAGACCCAGATTGCATGGCCAATGGGTCTTTAGTACACGCCATCTGCTTAATAAACATGAGCTCCTTCCTTCCTAGCTGGAGGAAAACATTGACTCCTGCAAGTCTCCAGAACTCGTTTGGTATTTATCTGGCTCTGCCTTTTAGTATCATTTTTTTTAAAGAACTTACCACATCTTTCCATCTGGATTATTATTTCCTTGGGAGGACAAATTGTTTTGTTCAACTATGTTTTCTGACAGGCCAGTACAAAAGGACATTCAATAAATGTTGAATAGATGAGTTTGGTGAATAAGCAAATGGCGCAGCAAGTCAAAAGGAAGCATCTCAAACCTTTTCACATTCTTCAGCTTCCACTGCTAATGTGGCACCTATAGTAAGTCTGACATAGATACATTTATCACTCCTTCTGGAGTTCAGTAATAAACAATCATAACAAAAACTGAGAAAGTGAGGGAAATTTCTTTTTAGCAGGAGTGATCATTTTGGTGACAATTCAGGAAATTTTGTGCTGGATACAATTATGAGCTATCTCTAACAACAAAAAAAAAACATTTAAAAAAGATAACTTTGAAGTTTTCTTTCACAGAAGATTCTAAATGTTTCACTCTGGGAATTCTTCTACACAGTAAGCATGAAGACACTTCCCCCAAAGACCTGAAGGCTGTGGGTAGCACAGGGTTAAAACATATGGCATGTGTGTTCATGGGAGCCTGGATAAGACTTCAGGTATAGAGAAGATGCTAAAATTGGCAACCATTCCCTACGAAGTGTATTCTGAACAGTCTTCTTGCCCTTCTGCTAATCCTAGAGATGTTAAGTAAGAGACGATATGCATCAATTTTGCATCTTACATGATACTAAATGGCTGTTTATTTGGAGTATTTTCCATTACATAACAGAGGTGCATGCTACATTTCATGTAAAATCAAATGAGAAAAGTCTCAAATGGTACGTGAATCCAAAGCTTCTAAGTTACATCAAAACACTTATACCCGAATAGGGTGAGCCCTACTCCACTATGCCTGTGTCCTTATGAAAAGTGAAATTTGGGACATGGATACACACAGGGATAAAGGCAGAGAGGGGTGACACTTCCACACTTCCAAGGAGCACAATAGATTGCCAGGTTAAAAGAGCCCATGAAGTAGTAACAGAGACAAGGAAGAGAACTTTCCCTTATACACGTTATAATAAAATGCAAGAACATCAAGTATGATGGTATTAGCACTAGATATCAATTAATCTACAACAATAGAAGGAAAATCTCCATATATTTAGAAATTAAACAACACATTTCTAAATAACTTAAAGGTCAAAAGATAAATCATAAACAACTGGAAGACATTTTGATATAAGAAGTTTTAAAATACCAAATTTATAGATGGAGCTAAAAAATTCACAAATTAAGGTTTCTTCTACCTTAAGAAGTTAGAAATAGAAGATCAAACTAAACCCAAAGTAAGCCGAAGAAACTAATAAATTAGAGTAGGTGTAAATGAAATAGAAAACAGAAATACCATAGAAAAGGAATATTAATGAAGCTGAAAAAGTGTTCTCTGAAGAAAAAAAGCTTAATTAACAAACCTTTTGCTATACCAGGGAAAATAGAATATACAAATTAACAAAATCAGAATTAAAAGAAAGAAATTATTGATAAACCTAGAGAAAATTAAAGGATTATGAACCATGATATGCTAGTACATGAGACAACATAGATGAAAGGAACAAATTCTAGAAAACAGAAATGACCAAAAGTAACTCAGAAAATAATCTGAATTAGTAATAGAAAACTTACCATGAAGGAAAGTCAAGGCCCAGATTAATCTACTTCTGAATTTTATTAGGCATCTAAAGAAAAATAATACCAATCTTTCACAATCTCAGAAAATAGAGAAGGGAAGTCTTCTCAAATCATTTACAGAAACTAGTCTTCTTCTAGTATACGACCAATACCTACTAGCAGTACAAGGCTAGATAAAGGTATCTCAAGACAAGAAAATTGCAGTTAAAAATCTCTCATGAACACAGACACAAAAATCCTTAACAACATATTAGCAAACCAAATTCAGCAATATATAAGTATTATCAGTTCTCATCAAGTGATATTTTCTCCAAAAATGCAAGGTTGGTTTAATATCTGAAAATCAATTACCGTAATAAACTATATTAATAAGACTAAAACTAAAAAGTAATCATCTTAATATATCATAAAAAGCATGTGTCAAAATTCAAAATTCATTAATGACAAAAACTCTCAATAAAATTGGAATAGAAGGGAATTTCTTTAACCTGATAAAGGACATCTATGAAAACCAACAGCTAATATTATACATTTTGGTGAAAGACTGAAAGTTTTGTCCCCTAACTTTGGGAACAAGATTAAAAACTTCTCTTTATCTTTGAATTGAATGATTCTAGCTAAAGCAATAAGATAAGTACAAAAAGAAGGAAGAAGAAGGGGCAGAAATGTGGGATAAGTAGGAGGAGGAAGAGGAGTAGAAGAAAAGAAGGAAAAATAAGAGTTATCTAGTTTTGAAATGAAGCAAAACTATCTTATGATACTGGATGTAGAAAATTCTAAGGAAATCAAACACACACACACACACACAGTACTAGGATAACAAATAAATAAATTTATGAAAGCCATAGAGTCCAAAAAAATCAATAAATAAAAATCAATTATACTTGTATATGTTAGCAACAAATCTGAAAATGAAATTTAAAAAAGTAATTACATTCACAGAAGCATCAAAAAATGAAAAAGAAATAAGTTTAATAAAATACGTACAAGAGCCGGGCGTGGTGGTGCACGCTTGTAATCCCAGCATTTGGGAGGCTGAGACCAGAGGATCCGGGTTCGAGGCCAGCCTCAGCTACCTAGTGAGGCACTCCGCAACTTAGTGAGACTCGGTTTCAAAATAAAGAATAAAAAATAGGGCTGGGGGTATAGCTCGGAGGTAGAATGCCCCCGAGTTCAATCCCCAGTACCGCAAAAAAAAAAAAAAACGTATAAGATTTATATACTAAACACTAAATATTTTTGAGAGAAATTAAAGTATGATAAATAAATGCAGAGACATTCCATTTTCTTTTTTTTTTTTTTAGGTACTGGGGATTTAACCCCCAGGCATTCTACCTCTGAGCTATATCCCCTGCCCTATTTTTTATTCTTTATTTTGAAACAGGGTCTCACTAAGTTGCGGAGGGCCTAAGTAGCTGAGGCTGGCTGCGAACCCGGATCCTCTGGTTTCAGCCTGCCAAGTACTGGGATTACAAGCATGCACCACCATGCCCAGCTTCTATTCCACTTTCAAGAATCAAAAATTGATGTGCTCAAGATAGCAACTTCTAGCCGGGCGTGGTGGTGCACGCTTGTAATCCCAGTACTTGGGAGGCTGAGATCAGATGATCTGGGTTTGTGGCCAGCCTCAGCTGCTTAGGGAGGCCCTCCGCAACTTAGTGAGACCCTGTTTCAAAATCAAAATAAAGAATAAAAAAAAAAATAGGGCTGGGGGTGTAGCTTAGAGGTAGAATGCCCCTGGGTTCCATCCCCAGTACTGCAAAAACAACAAAAAAAAAAATAGCAATTTCTCCCAAGTTGATCTACAAATGATCTCAATCCCTGCTGAAATTCCAGCAGGCTTTTTGTAAAAACGTGCAAGCCAATCCTAAATTTTATGTAGAAATGTGAAAGACCTAGAAGAACCAAAATAATTCTGACACAGAATAATGTTGCAGGAGTTGTACTTTCACAACTCACTATAAAGCTACATTAATCAAGACAGTGGCCTTGGCACAGGATAGGCATATGAATCCATCGAATAGAATTAAAAATCCAAAAATAAACTCTTATGCAACCGTTTGATTTTGACAAAGGTGCAAAGATAATTAATGGGGAGAGAAAACAAGTCCTTTCAACAATTGGTGCTGGGGTAATTAGATATAAACATGCAAAACAAAACAACAACAAAAAGAACTTGGACCCTTAATACACACTAAACTCAAAAATTAACTCAAAAAGGCCCATTGACCTAACTCTAAGAGCTTAAACTATAAGAATTATAGATGAAAACATTGGAGAAAGTCTTATGACCTTGAGTTAGGCAAAGAATTCTTGGCAATGGAACCAGAAGCACAATCCAATGAACGTGTACATCTTTAATAATAGAAAATATAAATTTTTTTAAAAGCTTCAAAATGATCACTTAACTAAAATCAGTGTGAGAGAGAGAAACAATTAAAACAAAAGAGCAAAATCAGTGATATGAATAAAGGCAGCAAGAAAGATTATCAAAAATTAAGACCTAGTTAGTACAAATGCAGAAAAACCTCTGACCAGATTTTTTCCAAAGGGGAAAGACAAAAATAAATAAGATAACAATTGGAGAGAGAAAACACACTACTTATACAACATATTACAAAAACATCATGAACAATTTTATTCTAATAAATTTAAGAACAGAGAAAGATGTATAAGTCATGTCATTATAAAAATATAAAATGGCTTTGGAACCTTTACAAAAAATCAATTGCCTCTAAGTGCGAGGATTTGTCTCTGTATTTTCTACTCTATTCCAGTGGTCTGTGAGTCTGATTTTATGCCAATACCATGCTGGTTTTGCTACTATAGCACTATGGTATAACTTAAAGTCAGGTATTGTGATGCCTCTAGCATGGTTCTTATTGCTCAAAATTTCATTGGCTTTTCTGGGTCTTTTGTTCTTCCATATGAATTTGAGGATTAAAATGTATGCTGGAGAAAAGACAGCTTTTTCAACAAATGGTACTGGGAAAACTGGATATCCATGTGGAAGAATAAAATTAGACCCCTATCTCTCACCCTGCATAACAGTCAACTCAAGATGAAGCAAAGACCTAGAAATTAGACCAGAAGCTTTGAAATTACTAGAAGAGGTCATAGGACCAATGCTCCATCATATAAGCACAGGAAGAGATCAGTAAGACTCTGAAATCTTGAGAAATAAAACTAAGAATCAATAAATGGCATGGCACCACATTAAAAAGCTTCTGCATAACAGAAGAATCAAGAGACTGAAAAGAGAGCCTATAGAATGGGAGAGAATCTTTGCCAACTACTCCTCTGATAGAGGACTAATATCTAGAATAAATAAAGAAAACCATAAATAATCCAATTAAAAAAATGGGTGTTTGGCCAGACTTAGTGGTGCATGCCTGTAATTCCAGTAATTGGGAGGCTAAGATATGAAGATCACAGTTTCTAGGCTAGCAACTTAGCAAAACCCTGTTTCAAAATAAAAAATAAAATAGGGCTAGAGGTGTAGCTCAGATGTAGAATGCTCCTGGGTTCAATCCCCAGTATTAAAAAAAATGGACAATTAAACTGAACAGACACTTCTCAAAAGAAAAAATACAAATGGCCAACAAATATATGGAAAAAATGTTTAGTGTTGCTAGTAATTAGGGAAATACTAATAAATAAATAAAACACTTTAGAAATACATAAAATGTCAAAGTACTGCATGATAAAGCTCAATAGGTTAACATGTGCTGAAATTTTGTTAAAACTGGGTCATGAATTAATAAACTTAATGATTTTAGTTAGCACTTCAGTTTCTCATATTTTCTCCGTACTACATTTGCTTTTTATTATTTGAGGCTTGTGGGATGTTAATCTGACCCCCAGAAAATCCATTAATTCAATATAATCCCAATCTACATTTTAGAAGTTTTTTGCAAGATTCCTCAAACTCATATTAGGATATATAGAGAATAATAAAGGTTTCCAGATAACTAAATAAACTTTTAAAAAGAAGAGCAGAAAGAGCACTCCCTAACAGACATTAAAGCAGTCTATAAGTTGGTGTAGCACAGGCAGTATCAGCATAAAATCAGACAAACATTTCCATGAGACATGACAGCTCACACATGTGAATGATCTCTTTCCAGGAAAGTTGATAAAGGACAAGTTTTTTGTTTTTTGTTTTTTGTTTTTTAATAGTTGTTAATAGGAAAACCTGGTATGCTCTGTAAGGAAAGAAAATAATTGGATTCCTGTTTTACTGCACATAAAAAACTAAAGACCTATTTGTAAAGTACAAAACTAATAGAAGTAAATGTACCATAATCTTTTAATGACCTAGAGAAGGAAAGAGGAAACATTAAGTCCAAAAATAGGAATAATAGGAAAAGAGCTGGTAGATAAAGGACTGCAAAACATACTACCTCGAATATATAAAGAACTCCTGCAGGTCAACAAGCAAAAAGAAACATAATCAAAAAATAGAGGCAAAAGAGACCAATGCAATACAGAGAAAGAAGAGTCTAAATGACTAAAGAAATAACCAAAGAAATATGATGAAATAACTAGTATGCTATGTACAGCCATCAAATGATAAAATTTTAGTAACACAAAATGTCATATACTGATGGGAAAGTAGAAAGATAGCAACTCCATACACAGCTGGTAGAATGTAAAATGCACTGCAGCTCTGGAATGCATCATGGTAATGAAATATTTAGTGAAAAGAAAATATATATGGGCTACAGGATTCTGCACCCCCATTCCTAGATGTATTTTCCAGGAAAAAAAAAAAAAAACTCAAGCAGATCTGTATGTTCCTTGTGTGGAAATATCCAGCTATTTGGGTAGCAGGCCCTTAGAGACCACATTGGTGATCAACAAGACTGAGTCACAACAGGAAGGCAGTAAGAGTCAAGACAGGCAGGGGAAGAAGGGCAACAGCCTCATAATACAACAGAACACGACACGGCGTGGCACTAGATAATCCCACGGCAGAGTATAACAAAGAAATGAGGCTCGCATGGGCCCGTGACAAATCTGTTTCCACCTGGAATCACATTAATACAACTCTCTGCAACCAGTAAATAAGTATTTTGGGGTTTTGTTTTGGTTTTGATTTTGGTACTGGGGATTGAACCCCAGGAGCATTCTACCTCCAAACTATACCCCAGCCCTTTTTTTTATTTTTATTTTTATTTTGAATCAGGGTCTCACTAAATTGCTGAGGCAGGCTGGCCTTTAACCTATTTTCCTCCTGTCTCAGCCTCCCAAGTACTGGGATTACAGGTGTGCACCACCACGCCTGGCTTCATTCCTTTTTTTTTTTTTTTTTTTTTTCAGTACTGGGGATTGAACCCATGGGTATTCTACCTCCAAGCTATACCCCCAGCCCTATTTTTTATTCTTTATTTTGAAACAGGGTCTCACTAAGTTGCAGAGGGCCTCACTGAGTAGCTGAGGCTGGCCACGAACCTGTGACCCTCCTGTCTTAGCCTCCCAAGTACTGGGATTACAAGTGTGCACCACCACACCCAACTTCTTCATTCCATCTTAAAGAAAGCAAAACTGAGAGGCATAGATAATAGAATATGAGTGTACTGTATAAAAATTATACAGAATTGAAATCTAAACCCACAATAGGCTCACCCCTATATCGAAAGGCTGGCCAATGAAAGGACCTACTTAAATTCTAGTATTTTGGGAATGTATGCAACATTGCCTTTTGATCCTCCCCCTTCACCTGATTTTTTTCAATTAATCCAAATATTGGTTTACATCAGATACACAGTTGCTTCTGCATTTAATGCTATATAGCTCCAACTTTGAGAAGAGTTTGGTGGTGTGAATGTCTTGCCGTGGAAAGCCCATCCACTCTCTGAAGAAAATGAGTATTCCTAATCTCACCCCCCGCCCCAGAAGCAGAAAAAGGAAGTGGACTTTAGGTTGGTATTGAGGGGCCTGATTTTTCTCTCTGGAGACTGAAGAGTCTTAGGAAGCGAGAAGAAAGTTGGAGGAGTTGCTCTTTGGGAGAAGTGAGTGGGGTCCTTGCACATGGGGGAAGAGCCAGGCTTGCAGGAGGGTGGTCCCTCCTGCCCCGCAGAGAAGGATCACAACAACGGATTCCAGTTCCGTAGCAGGTGCTGGTGGCCAGCTCCACCTTTGTTAAGGATCGCTCAGGCCTCACTTTCTTCTCTCCCTTCATCAGAGTGAGTAAAACATTGGGAGCTGGTTCTGGCTGAGTACGCAGGGATCGATGGAGGCAGGAGCTACGTGTGTGTTGGAGATGATGTCATCATGAGATGGTCCAAAGGGATGCTCAGGACAGAAACCCAGAGCACAAGGTCAGTGGAGGTCACCAGACCAAATCTATGGCACACACAGGCCCCAGAGGTCACGGGAGTGAATCATAGAAGGAAGGTCCATGTCCCTCACCACGGAGCCCCCTCTTCCTCCGTGTTAACTGGGGTGACAGGGAGGCAACAGGGATCCCTCCCCTTTGTCTGCATCAGACCACCCAGTCTCCTCCCTGGCATCCCCCGGTGTTTTATGCTCCTCAGATCTCCCTACTGTGTCTTAGGGGAGCTGAGTTCTCCTTGTCCTATTGCAAGAGTCCTAGATAGTCTTCCTGGCTTTTGTACCAGGCATAGCCATTTTCCTGATGGAGACATGGCTCTATGAAGCCTCCTTCCCACCAGCACAGGGCGGTAGTCCCTCCTGCTCAGTGGTTGCCCCTTGAGTTCTCACAACACCCTGAGCCCTCTGCTCCGGTGCCCACATCCACCTGGGGCTCTGGGCCCTCCCAAGATGAAGGCTTGTCTCACTTGCCTTCCTACTTCTCGGTGCAACTCGTCTTATTTAATAAAGCAATCTTGTGAGGAATCTACTGCCATTACACAGATGACATTTTACAAATGAGAAAAGTGAGACTCACAGAATTAAATCACATGCACAAGGTTACTCAATGAATGGCCAACAGAGCACAGGATAGATACTAAGTCGATCAGATGCCGAAGCCAATGAGCTTGGCCACTGTACTAGCCTGCTCTTTGCCCAGCCATCTGGCCGATGTCCAGCAGAGTCCCTGCTCCTCTGTGAGTGTTCAGTAAGGATGTGTTGAAATGACCAACTAAATGAACTACAAAAAAGGAAAGGCAAGCAAAATCGTTTATGATCGCTTACTTTAAATAGGAAGACATGCAAAATATGAGAAAATTATTTTGTGTATGCGCACCAGTCATTTCTAGGTTTTAGGGTGAGGTTACTTTTCAGTCCTCCAAAGCATGGTTCAACAGGATGCAAAGAGAAATAAGCTAAGGAGAATCATGTCAGTCCATACCAGGTGTCAGTCCCAAATCTGTGCACCTGAGTTTTCCAATTCCACTCCAGCCTTTGCATTTCTGCCATGCCACTGAATGATAATACACAGACATAATTCATTATAATGCACCCCTCAGTAGAAAAACAGAGAAATGATAACTGTATTTGCTGGACATTTATTGCAGGCCCGGTGCAACTCGTCTTATTTAATAAAGCAATCTTGTGAGGAATCTACTGCCATTACACAGATGACATTTTACAAATGAGAAAAGTGAGACTCACAGAATTAAATCACATGCACAAGCTTACTCAATGAATGGGCAACAGAGCACAGGATAGATACTAAGTCGATCAGATGCCGAAGCCAATGAGCTTGGCCACTGTACTAGCCTGCCCCATGCTGAAGGTCAGCGGCAAACAGATGGAAACCAACTCTGAAAGACAAGTGGTGATTTCCCTCAAAAGAGACACTTCTTAAATGATCTTTCTCACAGTGTTTTCCTTATTCTCTTCTATTTACAGCGCTCTATCCCAGACCTCAAAATAAGCAAGTTATCTTTAAAATGCCAATAATAAATTTTCTAAAATAAACTTTCCTTAAAATGTTTAGGAGACTAAACAGTCTTTTCAATTTTTTCATGTTGTCTTTTCTATTAAACTCTCTCTCTCTTTCACACACATACACACACACACACACACACACACACACACACCTACCTTTATTGCTTCTTCATGTTTCCATCTTCTTGTCTTATATTCCAGAAAAAAAAAAATCTGAACCAAATTGTGACAAGCAGAACACGTTGAACACCACCACATAAATATAAGTCATAAATTATATTTTAAGAAATGTAGTGTCATGAAAATGGCAGCGTGTTGATTACCAAGCACACTCACTGAGGCAGTTTATGACTCTGCTGCATGGATGTCTGTCAACCTCATGCTCCCTCCTGGTCCCTGGTGAATCCTCTGTCCCTCCTTCCTCCTGTACCCTCAAGGCACAAGCAACTGATGGTCACTTCCACATCACGTGACAGAGAAGGCACATGGAAGTCCAGATCACAAGATGAAAGCATAATACCATCAACTGCCATTCTAGAGTAACTCAAAAAACAAGTAAAACTGTGGAAGTGTACTTGCACCATACTATAGCAGACATACATGGCTTCGGTCAGCATTCTCACTACCATGACCCAAACATTGAACACACAAAACTTAGAGGAAGAAAAATTTTAATTTGCTTACAGTTCTGGAGATTTTGTTGCATTAGCATGGACCTCAGCTTCCAAGCAGGGGCTGAGGCTGCAGGTCCTCAGAGCATCATGGTAGGGAGCAGAGAGAGGGGGCGAGAGCTGGTATCAGCTCCTGGGCCAGAGGAGGGAGAGGGAGAAGTTGAAGCAGCTATCTGGAAACGCACTGTCTGGGTCACACCCCCAGGCCCTGGCAGCTAATTCCCACCTCCAACATGGCTGCCTTGTCTAACACATGAGACCTGAGGCGCATTTTAAATCTAAGCCTTCACACACATATCTGAATGTGAAGTTCTCAGCCTGCAGCAAAGAGGAAAGGAGAGAGTGGACCAGGAGTGCTGCCTACAGATAGGCACAGGACCTGCGTTGTCTCCACAGTAATCACTTACTGCCACAGGCAGCTGTGTCTGCATTTGGTAGATGAAGAATGAGGATCACAGGAGTAGAAAGTGTGGCTTGTATCACATCCTAGGAGTGCACGGCCACCATTTGAATCTGGATTTGTCTGACTTCAGAGAGCTTGATTTCCATCTCTTCTGCCCACTTTGACAAGTTGTATAAAGTAAGTTTCTCTAAGAAACTCAGAGTTTTGAAGTGAGTATATCTTAATATATCCAACAGATACAGGCAAGTATAAAGGTTTGGGCAGGGGGAGACAATTTTCTTTGGGGTATAAAGTTCTTTGATTTAATCTGAATCTTTCCTGGCCAGGTTCTCCTTAGATCCACCTGCCAGTGCCTTCTGTCCATGCCCAGCCCCAGCCCCAGGCCCAAAAAAGTCCCTCTTCTTCACATTCCTGCCATCTTTCAGATATTGGAAAATAAAAAACAAATGATGGTGATCCTCTTCTGTTTCCCATCATTACTAAGAAAGTATGTGATCGAAACTATAAGGCCAAACCTTCCTTTCACAAAATGTTCTTATTGCCTCCAAAGTACTTATCAACTGGGGATGTCATTTAATTTGTTCTTTCCAAGTTCTTTGGTGTCTTTTGATTTACAACAAGCAGATAATGGTTAAAACTAAAAGGATAAATCAAAAAATAAAATGGGAACATATAATAATAAAACTATAAGTGAAGAGCCTTAGTACTGTCCTTCACTATTCAGGACATCAATCTGCCTTTCAAATATTAAATAGCAATTATATCCTTGACATACATAAAGTAGAAGAATGTTAAGGAAATTGCCAATCATAGTAATATAGATATATTCAGAAATAAAAAGCCATTAACGAGTTGCCCACAAACCACGCTGGACTGTTACAGCACACCCATAACAGATTTCTATCCATTTGTTCATTAAGTGAATTTGTATTTCCTACTAGGTATTTGTTGTGTGCTAAGAACTGTGGTTTATCAGTGCTCTTGGGAGAAACGGATATCCAAAATATCTGATCTTCCTCCACTATTTAACATCTCATTCAGTGGCTAGAATAGTTGATATCAGATATTAGGTTGATATTTTCCAAAAATCTCACCAAATTTTCCACCTTTCCATTGCAAGGTAGCATAGGTTTGTTTACAAGCCTCTTTTGAGAGTCCAAGGTGGATGTTCTTGGTGTGCATTTCTGCTGCCAAGAGAGCAGAATGGAGTGAGCTAGAGTTGCAATCCAAACAAGGTCATTCAGTCTATCCATCACCTACATGTCTCTGCACATTGGTGCAGAATTACAATTGTCTCCAGTGTGACTCAGGGACCCTAAGTGGATGTTATAGACTGAATACATGTGCCCTTCCCTATTTTCTATGTTGAAGTCTTAATCCCCATTTCAGCTGTTATTTGGAATAAGAAAATAACTAAAGTTAAATAGATCATAATGGTAGACCACCCCCTGTTCTGATAGGATTGGTGTTCTCAAAAGAAGAACCTAGAACTCTTCCCCCTCTCCCTCTGCCTCTCCCTCTTCCTCTCCCTCTTCCTCTCCCTCTCCCTCTCCCTCTCCCTCTCCTTCTCCCTCTCTCTCTCTTTCTCTCTCTGCCATGTGAGGACCTAGTGAGAAGGTGACCATCCGAGAGCCAGGAAGAAAGTCTTCGTCAGGTACCAAATAAGCTCAGAATTTTTCAATATTGGAAAACCACCTCACAAGGCAAAAAAAACAAAACAAAAAAACCTTCATCCTGATGCATCTAATTAATAACCTGGCATTTTACCTTTATTTAAAATGTACTTCTATATAGGAAGGGGGTGTCAGGTGGCACTTTTTAAAGTCACCCCCACACAGAAGGACGCCTTGTCCAGGCAGGACATAGATTCACCTCACCATTTCATCTTTTCCGTGGAAGCCCGAGGCTGTGTCATCTCTGGTGCTGACGTGGAAGGTGTGGACCTTGTGTCCCGCCTCCAGCTCACTCCCTTGGTCCCCTGAGGACAGAGCGTTACCTTGGGTCCATCCCTACTGGCTTTCAGAATCATCTGGGCTTTGCAATGAAGCAAATTTAGAGAAGCTCTTTCCCCCAATGGAAAGAAAGTGGATTCGGCTATGTTCACCAAACCCTAATATACTGTGAGAAACTGAAGGAATGCCGTGTATCTGGAAAATGATTTCATTGGTTTTCTAAGCAGGAGTCATCTACCAATATTTGACTTCACATTTGTCATACCCTGGTTGAACCACAGTTTTTATTTTAAATAGTGGTGCCGCACAGTCTCAATTTATCTTTGGCTTACATTTAAACTACAGAAGTGAAAAATGTCATCCGCATAGGCCAGTATTTAACTATCACTTTCTTTTTTCTACTTCTTAAAAGATGGATAAATTCTCCAGCTCATAATCTCTTCTTCCCTGCTCCACACTGTCTCTAGAGATGATAGATTAGAAGGAAATTCTGCAAATGACAGATGTGGTCATTTGTTTAAAAAGTTCACAAGTCAGGTGTGGTGGCTAACACCTGTAATTCCAGTACTTAGGAGATTGACATAGGAGGATCTGAGGTTCAAGGCCAGCCTTAGCAAATTTGACCCTCAGCAACTTAGCAAGGCCCTGTTATGAAATAAAAATGGCTAAGGGTAAATCTTAGAGGTAGAATGCTCCTGTGTTCAATCCACAGTATACATACATACATACATGCATACATATTTATGGACTAATGGAAGAGAGTTTATCCCAATGTTCTTTAGGTGAATTTTATCCCCATTACATAGAATTTCTAGTCTCTGGCTGAAGAATTCACTAAAGTTATATCAGAAAATGAAGCTATTAACTTCTCTGGACATACACAGCTGTAAAATGTTCTGTGGGCAGAGACTTGGGCACAATTTATAGTATTCATTTGACTCTAAAAATAGCTTGCCTAATCACATAAACAAAGCTCCACTTTTCTAATGGGTATTAGTAGCTTAATTATTTGAGTCAAGTCAGGAAAAGATGTGTAATTGCCTGTACTTCAACAAACTTGCTTGGATTCCACATTTGTTGACAATCCACTGTGTGAAGGACAACATCGGTTTATAAGAATAATTTCTCTCCCTTGGAAACCTTTAATGAAGCATGAAGATGTATCCATTCAACGTGTCCTCTTCGTGGGTTTTATTTAGCAGGCCAACTTGGTCAGCAAGACTGTCTTCTACATGACGTCCTCAAGGTCGTTGTGGAGGTGAACCATACAGCTAGTTATCCAGGGCATAACATCCTGTGTTCCTTCTCCAAGGCCCAGATGATTGAAGTAAACACTGCACCCTCTACACCATCACAGGGCTCCTGACTTTCTAAAATTGGACATTTCAGCTGCGTCCTTCCATCCTCGTCCACACATGCATCTAACATCTTCCTCTAGACGCACTCTAGTGGAGCCGCTGAGGGGAGAAGGAAGACTCAGCCTTCAACGCCATCTGCAGCTGGTGGTTATATATATATCAGGGTTCTGATCACCGGATGGGCACAACTGACTGCCTTTTGAATGAAACAACTTTGCTAAAATTCCCACGCAGCAAGTGCAGAACAGAGTTACGAGCCCATCTTGACTTCATGGGGCACGTTGATTTCCTCATTGAAAGTTTTCCGGGACCTTTAATTTGGGCTCCAAAAATGTTGGCCTCTCTTCAAGTTAAATAGTCGCAGGTGGTGGAAAGCAGGGAAGTTAATGTTGAATCATAGACAGATTTTCTTGTCGAGGGGGATAGAGTAAAACTTGCAAAGTGACAGGTCATAATTTATACCTGCTAGATACTCAGTAAGTGTTTGCTGAATTGAATAACTCAGAAGGAGCTCTTTTTACTTTCTGGTGGCCTTGACTTCCTCTATATTTCTGAGTAGTGGACTCCGTCCTCTACCAGACGTCCTGAGGACAGACGCCAGCTCCATAAGGGATTTCCACTCTCATTACTGAGTGAGTTCTCTTACTGGACACTGCACCACGGGGACAGAGAGAACACAGTGATCTACCTCAGGGTAAATTCCTAGTGGCCTTGATTTACAATTCAGAACTTTTATGGACTATGTTCCCCAGGATATTAACCCTGTTAATGTTTCTGAAGGCAAGGGAGGGGAGAGAGAGTGTGCAGACATAATATATCTTTGTACGTCGAGTATTACTATGTCTGTCACTGCAAGCCACTAACGCCACACTCTTATCACCTCCCACACATCTTATGCAGGGATGACCTCTGTCCTGGAGCTGTGGTGCCTGCATTATTGCAGAGCTTTTGCCTTCACATGCATTCTCTTTCCTAGAGAGCCCTATTGGGGGTGACATATGGCCTGTAGACTTCCCTATGTTAGCAGGTGCACATTTGCATGCTCACAGAGCAGTGTGCATGGTCCAGCAGGGGAGGGCAGAATAGACAACACTCTTGGCACTGTGCACCTGGATGTTCACTTCCAGACCCTCCACCCAGGCAGGCAGCGTATTCTTGAGTCTGAGGCAGGCGGGTCCCTGTCCATCAGCAAGACCTGCTCTCCCTGACTGCTAAGGGATCTATGCTCGCCCAGAGCTCTGGTACCCTCTGCCTCAATGTGGCGATCTCAGGTCTCTGCCATCCCTGGCCAGGCTGTGGGTGTCTCAAAAGCAGGGACGGTCCAAGAGATTTCCCATGAACACAATGTCTCCCATGTACTATCAGCTTGATAAGAATTTTGTGGATAAATGAATACACACTGCTTAGACAGAATTTTGTTTTACAATTCTTTCTGCAGTTGCTCAGTGGAGATAGGTGAACATCACCTGGTAGTTTCAGGGCAGATTACAAGAAGGGAGAGTCCCCTTTCCCTGAGCAAACATCTACCATTGCCTTAGAGTCTGACACTCTGTCATGGCTTTCACTGGGGAATGTTATATATTTCAATGAGCGCTTTCTGAAGAAGTCTTATGAACAAAAAATGACAGTCCTGTTTTGGGGGGAGACTACAGAATAGAAACCTTAAGGCTGAAATGCAAGGTAAGGCTCCATCTCCCAAACACATACCCCTCTGGGCCCTCCTGGTGGCCTCCCGCCCCTCAATGCTGCAGCATCACCTGAGGCTCGCCCCACCACGTTCTCTCTGCCCAGCCAATGCTACCACCGCTTCTCCATCACACCAGAGCAGGAGGAGCAATGGCATCGCTGATGGATCTTGACTGTGCACAGCCAGCCCAGGGCGCCAGGGCCACTGGAGTGCAAAGGCAGCCCAAGGCTTTGTTTTCCTCGACCTTTGCCAGAATGCTGTGGCTCAGGGTATTTCGGGGTGTAGGGAGAAGGGTGACATTCCTGAAGATGAAATTCCTCCACTCCTCTTGCTTGTTCATGACTTAGCTGTTGAACACTTCATTTCTCTCCCTTGTCTTTTCCCTAGCCTTCCCTTAGTGGTTGGTCATCTTGGAGGCTGATGAAAATGGCTAGTTATCTCGTGGATACCTAACCAGTCACTCCGAGTCAGTCCCGGATCCCTCCACTGAGCTTTCTCCAAAGGATGCTCAGGAACCGCTGGAAGCGCTGCTGCCCACGGGTGTGCCAAGCAGGAACTGGGGTGTGCTGGACCCTCCAGCCCTGCGCAGCAATGACTGACTCAGAACGGGACAGCACTGGTAGCTGGGCCCGAGGGGCCTTCTGCTGCTCTGAACTGGCACTCTTGTTCTGAAGACCAGACAACTGTCACCGCCTCCACCTCCCCAGACGCACTCCCCATCACTTTCAAAAAGTCCTGGGATGTTTACGGAACCATTCTTAGCACTCCAAGACCAACAGTAGTAGTTTAGAGTCTCAGTGTTTCAAGGGTGGAGATTCAACCTCTTCCCCCAGTGTCCTGGGGCAAGTGCGGGGTTCTGATTCACTGGGGATACATGGGGTCATGGTTTACCCACAGGGCACAATTATTCCTCCCACAAGGTGAGCAATCTGCCACCCTACTCATCGACAAGCAAACTGGGGCACAGGGAAGCTGAGATGCCCACCCAAGGTCACAGGATTGCGTAACGGCAAAGCCCAGCCTGACTCACAGTTAGCACCTTCTTTTCACCTTGAAGACAGGCAGGAGGCACAATGGGCCATTGCTGCTGGCCCCCGGTACCAAGTGTCTGTGGCATCTGTGAAACACCCTAAGCAAACAGCACTGATAGACAATGCCTGGACCAGAGAAGCCACAGGCATCGATTGAAAAAGTGACAAACAACCAAATAATCCTGCATCCATATCAGATGCATCTCTGAGTCAAAGACATCGTTGCAAGGATGTTACAATGTCTGAATCCATTTGGGCAGAGAGGAGGCACCAGGCTCTGGGAGGGTGCAGCCTGCTCCTAGTATGTGCAAGTTTCCCTGGTCTCTTCACCAGCTCTGAGCCACTTTCCTAGTCTCTTCATCTTAACTCCTCTCTCTCTCTCTCTCTCTCTCTCTCTCTCTCTCTCTCTCTCTCTCTCTTTTTTTTTTTTTTTTTTTTTGCAGTACTGGGGATTGAACTCAGGGGCATTCTACCTCCGAGCTATATCCCCAGCCCTATTTTATTATTTATTTTGAAACAGGGTCTCACTAAGTTGCGGAGTGCCTCACTAGGTAGCTGAGGCTGAGCCGGGCATGGTGGCGCACGCTTGTAATCCCAGCATTCGGGAGGCTGAGACCGGAGGATCCAGGTTCGAGGCCAGCCTCAGCTACCTAGTGAGGCACTCCACAACTTAGCGAGACCCAGTTTCAAAATAAAGAATTTAAAAAAATAGGGCTGGGGGTGTAGCTCGGAAGTAGAATACCCCTGGGTTCAATCCCCAGTACCGAAAAAAAAAAATAGCTGAGGCTGGATGCGAACCCGGATCCTCCGGTCTCAGCCTCCCAAATGCTGGCATTACAAGCATGCGCCACCACGCCCGGTTTCTCTCTCTCTCTTCCTCCAGTTTCACTCCTATTTCTGTCTCTTCCTGCCCAGCTTCTCATTCCCTATCTTTTGGTCTCTCTCCTCTTCCCTTCCCTACACTCAAAGAACTCGCTGTACTTGAGGATAACCTGTTGATCTCACTACTCAGTTCTTCACATTGACTACTGAAGGGGAGGCAGCTTTGTCACACATGTTCTTCCATTTTCCTCCCTCCCTTCTTTCTGATGCTCTTCTCCTGACCTGCACAACCTCACTTTTACAGAATGAAATTCAAGCCTTGTGTCAATGTCCGCACATCTTTTTCAGCTTTTAATGCACTGCACTGAGCCACTGCCTTGTGATAAACAGGTGCACAATAAATGCAGGTTGAATTCCACTCCTGGAGTCGTGGGCTGCTACTGGGGAGAGAAAGGTTTTGACTCCTGTGGTTCGGAATGAGTGCCAGAAAGTCTAAGCAGGTACTTTCTACTTAAACGCAAACGATTAGCTGCAGCTCAAGAAGAATTGATGTAAAACCCAGAGCTGGTGCTGAAGTCTGAAATAAAGGATATACATTCATCTGATACACGATAGCTCGCCATGATAGCTCACCATCTTCAGGGAAAGCCTAGTATATTTTAAATTCTCAAGGGCAATCCTAAGTATTGTGTCCAAGAAGCCATATTTGATTCCTGATACAGTACCCAGTTTCGAGGCCTTACAGAAAATTAAGGGAATGATTTCCCCACACCTACGAACTGGTGGAGAGAGTCTGCAGACAGAAGTAATGCTCTCTGCCGCTGTTGGGTTTTTAACATAAATCACAGTGGTTAAAATGCACCATTATACCCCCTAATTTAATAACACCCTTGAGGTATAAGTGTGAAATTCACATAAATCCACAAGACTACATTATATTGTTTGCGTCCAGGCGGAGCATTTCATACATTTCTAATGACAGTGCAGAAAGTCTTCTATCTTGCCCCTTTCATAAGACAAAGCTCTACCATGCAGGGACTTTTTCCTACAACCTAGCTTTAAAAATCTCTTTAGCACAGTTGCCAGTGCATGCGAATGAGCCCCTCAGGAAAGAGAAGAGCAAACACCTTGAAGTTAAGCCAGGCATCATGGGTGGGTTTCGGCGACACATGGAGGAAGTAGAACATGGAGAGGTTGGTACAGCCACTTTCCAGGCTGCTTCAGAAATGAATTTCTCTTGCATGGCCACCTCATTCCACCTTAGCAGAACCAACAATATGGCAAAGTAGCAACTTCATGGCAGAACAGTGGCCAAAAGAATCTTATCACAGAAAGAAAGTATCTCGGCCAACATTCTCATTGCTATCATGCAAAACGACTGACCACGCAGCTTAGGGGAAGGGAGATTGATTTGCTTCCAGTATTTGGAGATTTGGGTTTTAGTCCATGGGACACCAAGGTCTGTGGCCCTCAGGGCACGGGGGGTGGGAAGAAGAGAGAGGGAGAGAGCTAGGCTCTGCTCTCAACATCATGGAGGCCAGAACCAAGAGAACAACAAGCAAGCAAGGGGTTTCAAAGACAAAAGGATAGTCCCTAAGGCCAGACCCCAGGGACCGGCCTTATCCAGCCCCACCCCACCTGCCTGGGTTACTGCTCAGAAAATCCATGGATTTACACAGGAATAAGATTACAACCCTCACGACTTGACTGCTTCACCTCTGAACATTAATATATGAGCTCTTCAGGGAGGGGACATTCTCCATTTAACCCTAACAGAAAATGTCCTGATAAATGGGTAGATGCATCTTATGAATCTACGCAAAGGGACAGCACTTAGCGTCTTACTCCATGATAACTGCAATTTTTGTCCCAATGCAGAATGATCAGTCTGTACTGGAAAAACAAAAGAACCAGGGTCAACAAAAGACGGCTGGGCTATGAGTTGTATGTAAATAAAATATCTCAAAACTTGCATCGCAGGCTCCAAGGTCTGGTTACGTCAGAATTTAATAGTAGAGTTAATCTAATCATGAACAAAATTTCTGGTTTTTAAGTATGTTATTACATTACAGCAACATTAATAGAATTACAAATAAAAATGTACTCCTAATCCCATGGCTTCCGCCAATCAAACTGCATTTATTTAGTCAGTATTCCTTCTAGTCAAATTATTATATATATAAAGTATTACTTAGGTTAAAGCATACTACAAGACGTGGCTCATTGGGAGTGTGGCCTTGGGATCTATGTATTCCCATGGGCCCTCTATCTCATTCTGCTTCTGGCCCCGAGAGCAGCATCCCTCTGTGTACCTGCTCTATGGACTGAAACCTCTGAAACTGTGAGCCCCAGTAAATCTTTCCTCCTCTAACAACAACAAAAAAAAAGAGTTGTCACAAGAGAGGCTATGTTTTCTAAGACAAGTGATGTCCTGTGTCTAAAAAAAGTAAAAGAATGGCACCTGAATGGAGTGGCTGCCGAGATGCTGGTGCATGGAAATACTTGTTTTCTTTGGAGGTAAGAACCTGTAACATGCGATCTGTCCTCTTTGCAATTTTTTTAAGTGTGCAGCACAGTATTGGTAACTAGGAACGATGTTGTACAGCAGATGTCTAGACTGTATTCATATTGCGTAGCTGAAACTTCATACTGTTGAGCAGCAGTTCTCTACTCCCTCTCTCCCCGCCCAGCCCCTGGCAGCCACCATTTTACTCTTTTTAGATTCCACATATGTGAGATCATAGTGTTTGCCTTTCTGTGTCTGTCTTATTGTACTTAGCATAATGATAATGTACTCCAGGTTCATCAATGTTGTTTTATTTTTTTAAATTTCCAGAGTATTCCTCTGTGTGTGTGTGTGTGTGACATTTTCTTCATCTATTCATCCACCAGTGGACACACAGGATGATCCCATATCTTGACTATTGTGAATAATGCTCCAGTGATTGTAGGAGTGTAGATACCTCCTCAAGATCCCGATTTCAACTCTTTTGAATATATGTCCACAGTGGAATTGCTGGATCATAATGTTAGCCCCACTTTTAACTTCTCTTAGGAACCTCCACAGTGCCATTTTGCATTCCCACCGACGCTGTACAATGGTTCCAATTTCCCCACATCCTCATCAACACTTGGTGTCTTTTGTCCTTTGGATAACTGCCATTCTAACAGATCTGAGGTGATATCTCATTGTGGTTCTGATTTGCATTTCCCCAGTAACTAGTAACATTGAACATGTTTTCATATTCCTGTCAGTTATTTATGTCTCTTCCTTGGAGAGACGTCTATTCGGGTCCTTTGTCCCTTTTTTAACTGGGTTGTTTGTCCTTTCAATGTTTAGTTGCAAGCAGCCCATCTTGTCTTCCTGGAGCTTTCTTACTTTTGCTTTTCATATTTAGGTCTATAATTTATCTGGAAAGCATCTTTAGGCATGAAGTAAAGTAGATGCACTTTTCTTTTTCTTCTAAGTGGTTGTACAGTTGACCTGTGTCATCTATTAAAATGTCCACTCTCTCCGCTGCTCCGGGTGCCACCTTTGCCATAAACATTCGTCGGTCTGAATGTCTGCTTCCAAGCTCTGTATTCTGCTCCATTTGTCTATTTGGCCTTTTCTGGCACCGAAGGGCAGGATATTATTTCCTACAGCATTGCAGAAAGTCTTCCCAAACCCTGTTGCCTTGCACTTCTTCAAAGTGACTTAATTATTCTGTTCTTTGTGTTCAGATACAAGCTCCATTGACTTAAGACTTGGCCCTTCTAATAGATTTACCCCTGTTAGGCAGAATTAGCTTCGTTGCACATGTTTATTTATGCTCTGCTAAATGCCTACATTATTACAATTTAAGTGTTCATAATGGATCTTGAGCCCCCCAGCATCACAGCGTACGTGGAGATAGACAGCAACACTAGGGTCTGGGTTTCAGCACCAGCAAATCCTAGTGCTATTACCAGATGTGCCCCTCTGGTTATTTAACTTCTCTGAGCTCAGCTCCTCATTATAAAATGTCATTACTATACCATCTACCCATAGGGTTATAGAAGGATTTAAAAAGATATAGGTAAAGCTGTTGCATAGTGCCTGGCACACAATAAACTACTGGTTATTAAAAATGAAAGCTACTATTATTATTTCATGCTGGACTTTTCACTTTCTCCCCAGCCAGCCAACATTAGGTCAATGGGAAATCACCAGTGTTTTATCTCAAGTCTGGGAGTCCTTCTCTGAATTAGACATATACAGATGAATGCATTTTTTTCTGCTTATCAAGCACATGTGTATATGTCAACCAATAACTATATACTTGCAATTCCCAGAGTTCCCTTTATATCCACCGAGAGACTGGAAGGTAAAACAGGAAGGTCAGCACAGGGCAGCTGTCCAGGCCGTACCAGTAGGACGAGGCTGAGGACCTATTCCTCATCGTTCAGTGAAACTCTAAATTTGATATTCCACAGGAAATTCTCACATTTGCACATTTCCCCAAGCATGCTGGTACCCATGCTGCTCTGTGCAGCAGAGGTGGCGGATGTGTGTGCTAGAGTCCCTGCCTGAGCACAGCTGGTTCTCACCAATTGTGAACAGCAAGAGCATGAGCATTGGTAGCTACACTTTTGACCCACTTTGCCCCCAGACCCGTCTTGTCTTCTTGGCTCTTCCCTGGCAGCCCAGAACCATGGGGAGCATGTGAGGGCATGCACTCAGCTACTCTCTGATGTGCACTCGGACATTTCCCCACAGCAGCTCCTTGTTTCCTTGGGCTCCCTACCCTTGATCCTTCCTGCTCTGAGCTATGTTCAGTGAGTGTGCCTCTCAGCTCAGCAGCTTCTGCAGCTCAGGACTTGTCTAGAAGTAACCCAGTTCGTGTTTACTGTAGCTCCCAGGAAATCCAAATATTATTTTTTGAAGCCACAGGAGACCACAAAAGACTCTTCCAGGCTCAAGGTGGATGCCAAGTTATTCCACAATTTGTTCCACGTACATTGGTACCTTAAGAAAAACAATTTTGTATCCAGCTTGCTGAAGGCACAAGTTCTTTACACTACAAACATTAGGGACACATTTCACATAGATTTTCCTGGGTGAATGTTTTGTTCCTGAAGCAGTTATAATCACTAGACTTATTTATAAGTAAGTGCTAATGAAAATAAGAGACAACTATCAAGTTACTTATTAAGAAATCATCTTTGCAATGGCTAGTCAAATCTTTGACCTGATTTTAAGCCAGCAAGATTTTGCATCTGCATATACTTAAAATTAAAGTATGTCTCTTTTACCCTTCAATAGTGGTAGATATGCTTTTCTGTGTGTAACTCGAAATTTGTTTTCTTTGCCAACTGCATAATTAAGAATTTGCACCTGTTCCTTTTCTTGAATTGATTCAACTCAATGAGCCCTGCTTCGTGGTTTTCTTTGTATTTAAGATGCCCCAACATAATCTTTCCTCTTGCTCTGCAAATGAAAGGCTTTCTTCTTCACAAAGGAATATGATTAGTAAATGCTCTTACTTCATGTATCTGACAACTTAATTTCGGTACATACAATACTAAGATGGTCTATTAAGAAGGGCCTTAGTTTGTTTTCTATTGCTATAACAAAATACCTGAGACTGGATGATTATAAGAGGTTAATTTAGTCTAGGGTGCTTACACACATGGTGCCAACATTTCTCTGCATCTGGTGAGGGCCTTCTTGCTGCATCCCAACTTGACAAAGGGCATCACAGGGTGAGACAGCTCCATCATTTTGGCTAAATGGGGTTGAGAAAAGTTTACAGAGCTATTTTTATATTCTGCTTTATATATTCCTATTATTTGAAAGTGTTACCTTTGTATATAAAAGCAAAACATGTAAGACCTTCAAATGTAAAGAATAAAGTCCAAGCCAGATGTGGTGGTGCACACCTGTAATCCCAGTACTTGGGAGGCTGAGACAGGAGGATTGCAGGTTCTAAGCCAGCCTCAGCAACTTAGTGAGACCCTGTTTCAAAATAAAAATAAACTAGGGCTGGAGGTATAGCTCAGAGGTATTCTGCCCCTGGCTCAATCACCAGAACCCCTCCACCACCCACCACACCCCCTACAAGAATAAAGTCCAAGTCTATCTGAACATGCTGGCTCCTTCAGTCTGGTGAGACTTGATTTAGTTTATCTCCAAGGCAGTAACCACAGCAAACCTCTCTCTATTCCCTCATGCCCTGTGTTGGTGCCCTGGGCTCTAAGGGGACTGGAGACTGTTTCTGTGAAGAAACTGGAAGCTCCAGAGAAATGACTCATTGCTCATGTATGCACATGCAATGCTTGTATGTTATATGATTTACGCATGTAGTGCTCATATGATACCAAAGGCACTACTGCTCCACTGCTCTAGGGTACCCATCAGTTCACTCTAGGCAACATCCAGATGCCACGGCAGAGTTCTGGTCATATTCTAAAGTCCTGTGTCTGAAATATGAGCAGAGAGCAAACTCTAAGGGGAAAACCTACAATCGAGGAAAACAAACAAAAGGAACCTAGATGAAACAGAAAACACAAGGAAGATGGGGTCAATCTGGCTTTCTTATGTTAACTTTTCATTTCACAATAACTCCATATAAACAGTTGCAAAAACATGCCAAGTATTTCAAATTTGCCCTTCATTCAGATTCTTCAAATGTTAGCATGTTCACATTTTTCTATCAAAATCAGGAAATTAGCATTGCTATAATATCGCCTAATCTACAGTCCTTCTTCAACTTTCACCCATGGCTTCCTTAGGGTTATTTTCTACTGTTAGTTCCTATCTGAGTTCACACTTGGTTTCTTCTGTTCTACTCCCTAGCCTCCTACAATCTAGGAGATCTTTTTAAACTTGTATTTTGAAACAGTCTTGCTAAGTTGCTGAGGCTGGCCTCCCAAGTACTGGAATTATCAGCATGGGCCACCATGGCTAGATGACTTTGTCACTAATGACTTTCCCATTTTCCAGAGGGAAATGTAGAATTCAAGTACAAAAACAAGTGTAGAATGTTCTTCTACTTCTGTTTGTCTGATGTTTCCCCATGTATAATTTTTGGCAAAATACCACAGAAGTAATGATGTGCCTTTCTCATTGCATTACCAGGGGCAATAATTTGCCCATTACTAATGCTATTGTCTTAGTCACTGGGTAAATACAGTGCTATCTTCTCAGCTTCCTTCAGTGTGAACTTATCTTCCTTTCCTTTGTAAGTACTATGTACCTATGGCATAAAACTTTGACACTACATCAGTACCTTATTTCTTACCACACATCTCCCCCTTTGGTGATACTGTGAAAGGATGTTGCCTGTGCTCTCAACCTCTGATAATGGATTTCAAATCTGTCTCTTCCGGGGGCTTCAACCTGAGGCCAAAAAGACGGAGGTGAAGGATGATATCAGCAGCAGAAGTCCACTCTACTTTCACAAATCTTTGGGCAAGAAACTAACATCTGTTCCGAATCTCTGTTTCACTGCTGTCTTAAAGCCCTTTGTTCTATATTATCACACACTCACACAGTATCATGCTCATACCTCAAAAGAGAAAAATGGTCAGATGACAGAAGAAAGGAAAGGCTAGAGGAGGGAAAGTTTAATCATGCCTGCCTGAATAGGAGAAACAGGCATGATATCACTTAAAAATCACTTCCCTTTGGGAGGGAGATAACAATATGAATAAAGCATAATCAACACAATCTAAAACAAGTTTAAAAACAAATGCTCGAAAATAAGATATGCCTAGATATGTTACTACTTAAACTTTAAACATCTGTCAATTCTAAGCTATTTCTGCAGAGGAAGTGCTTGGTAACCCACCCATCTCTGTCCTGCTGATGGAGACCTGGGTGCCTTAACTGTACTGCGCCAGGCCTTGCTCTTGTAGGTTATAAGTTTCTTCTGATGATCTCACATACATCCCTCCTCATGAATTTGGCCACTTATTTACCTTGTTTTATTAAATACTAATATGGTGCCGAATGTTGTAAATACAGCACTTGTTGACACTAATGGATATCATGAAGTTTATATTTATTTACTTTATTTATTGGTACTAGGAATTGAACCCAGGAACATCCTACCTCCAAGCTACACCCCCCAGCCCTTTTCATTTTTAAAATTTTTGTCATTTTTCAAGTGGCTGAGGCTGGCCTCCAACCTGTGAAGTTCCTGTCTCAGCCTCCCAAGTACAGGGATTACAGTTGTGTGTCACTGTGCCCAGGATGAAGTTCATATTTAAGTGTGTCTTCTCATTTGGGCTTCTCACCAATTAGGAAAAACAAAGCCTTATGTACACATGTGCACCTGCACGCACGCACACATACAGTGATCACATGACCGTAAGTAGACTTTCTTGTTTTTTGAAACTAAGAACAGAAGTAAATATCTTTTTCACTTTTGGTCTGATGTAAAGTCTCATTAGGACATGCTTTTTTTTGTTGTTTTTAAACTTTAACTGAATCCTCTCAATACTAACTTTAAAATGGCCCATGACTCACAATTTTAACTAAAATAAGAGAGCGCACCAAACATTACCAAAATATGCTTTATTTTAACTTCCAACACCAAAAACGAAACTTAGCCAAAACACCAAACAGATCACTAGCAACACACTGTATCCCCTCCTGCTAACATTTAGAATTTTGTCCCAAACCAATGGTTTATTTTCGCCACACTGAGGTAGAGGACCAGGCTGACAATGAAGTACTCCTCGGTCTCTTCGATCCACACCAGCTCCGCGTGCACCCTTCCTTCCGGGTCCGTGTAGTCCACGTAGTATGTCTGCCCCAAGAAGTTGGGGCCGTCAGAGGGGCAGGCGGCAGACCTCATGCAAACTGGAGAGCTGAAGCACCAGAAGGGCTTCCCGTGTTCATCCAGAAGCGTCACGTCCATTATAGAACAACTCTACAAGAAACAGGTTCACAAGGAGGGAACGGCCAATCAGACCCAATTTTCAGAGCACTGTGACTATGTAAACGGACGCTGTGGCGCGAGGATGCGCCCTCTCTGATGCAAATGGGTGCTTGCCATCGGCCCACCAGCCTTTGACCTTCAAACACACATTTCCAAGTAACTCCCGTCTTAGGGAGGTGGAGAGAGAACTGATCTTCCCCGACGCCCCTTTGCTCTTTCCTCCCTTTACAGCAGACCTCTCTGTCCTTAACTCTCACTCACGCCTCCACCCACCCCTCCCAGCGCCCTCCCCTCCTTCAATCAAAACCCCTGTTCCCAAGGCCACTCTGAGAGCATGTGAGTCTGCGCCTCAGCAGCACTGAGCATTGCTTATCCTGCTTTTCTTGAAAAGTTGGCTTCCCAGAGGCTTCCACACCCCACGGCGGCCTTCCACCACGCCCCCTGCTGGAGCTCCTCACAGCTGCGTCCTGAGCCCTAAGGTCACTACATCCAATCCTTCTCTATAGATGGAAGTCGTCCACAAGCACAACCCAAGTTATACCCGACGACCTACCATTCCTATCCCACCCTGCTCCACGAAGAGCAAAGGGTTCAGTCAGCACTTGATGGGGAATCAGATGACTGTCGGTCGCTACTAGAATGTGCACAAATCCAGAGAATAACAAACCCAACACTTTAGAGGACGAGTTGTATATATACACCAACAGACTTTTCATTATTGCAGGAACCAGGAAGGACAGCTGAAGAAAAGAAAACAACTGATTTCTTTACCTTTATAAAGCCATCAAAAATATTAGTTCTCCAAGGAAGGCCAACTTTTCCAATAAGGGGTAGGTGTTCTCTGCTATTTTTAAAATTTATCACAGTGAGCTTCACATAGCCATCTTCAATGCACTCTGAAAAGAATTAAAGTTGCTATAATTACTACATTCCCAAGCAGGAGAGCAAATCAAGAGTCTTCAGGTTGCAGCTCCAAAAGGTCTGCTCATTCTGCTAAGTTCTAGCTACATCCCAGGGCACTGGCACAGCTAATCCTGGCTCTAACCTAACACCAGACCAGTATGTGTCCTGAGAGAGGGCTGTCGAGGCTGAGTCAGGGAAAGGAGGCTGGGGTGAGCCTGGGGGAGCACCTTGACACCAACGGAAAGACCATGAGAAGACAAAGGCTCTTCTCACTTGACCGAGGCAACAGCGTTGGAAATGGAAACAGAAGCGCCAAGCTTAAGGGAGCGAATGCAGACATAGCAAAGAAGGAAATCAAATGGGAGGAAGCGATGGGACTGCTGCCTCAAGCAAGCAGGGAACGGAGAGCAGGTGAATAGAAGGAAGGGAAGGGTCCCGCATGCAAAACGAGCGTCTTTGCACACGCCCACAAGCGAGTAAGAGTCCTTACACGTGCTTACCAAGTGTGAGCTGAACCCGTCTTGTGACTAGCTCACGGCTGGATACCAGCAACCTCATGGCCACTGAGGGGCCCTCACTGCCAACAGTGCCGGCATTCTGCTTCCCAGGCCCTCTGGTGACAGGGACAGTCTGCGGCGTGCCCAGCTCTGTAATAACGGGCTTTTCTTGATAGACCATCGAGCATGGTAGCATAGTACCAAGCCCTCTTCAGAGACAGACACCTGAATAAAGGTGAGGTGCAGGCCACAAGCAGAGGTCCTTTGGCCAAAGGTTTAGTTATTTCATGAGGCAAAATAAAACCAAAGCCAAGTTGTCTTGGGAGCCAATGCCCTGTTACAGAAATTCTATAGTGTTCTCTAACTTACCAATATTTTGCTGTGGCTCCGCTGTGATATGCCAGCATGCTCTAAGTAGGGGATGGCACCAGAGGCTGGTGCTCCACGTCATGTGACCCCAGACTTTTACTTTTGCTCCAGGGAAGGAAGCAGCCCAAATTTTCTTCTCTGCTGCTGAATAATCAACAAGAACTATGCGGCCTCTTTTGTCACTCTCCCTGGATGTAGGAATGGAGGCCAGTACTGGCCCTTCCCGACAGCGTCACTGTCACTCGCAGGGTGGGACAGAAGCAGTGATGAGGTGTGTGGAAGGCAAGGCCTCAATGGAGACACAGCAAGGACATTCTGAAACGCCAGATGTGACCTGTGCTGCTGAGCACGCCTCACAGCCATGTACAAAGTCAAGAGAGTCCTCCGACTGGTGGAAGAAACCGGGAGTCTATTTTCTGTGTGGCTTGTACTCAGAACACTGCAGAAAATGGACCCCAAACACAATAGCCAATAGCATCTCAATGGCAATTGTCTGAACTAATAAGCATGAAGTCCCAGTTGGAAGCAAACAATGATGTCACTCTATGTCTTAAGAGGCCCGGGTTCCTCCTGTCAGCCCTCCCTATCGGCTTCTATCTGTATGACTGAAAGGTCCAGCCCTGCAACACTGAAATGTGGATGCAAGTGTGTGTATACACAAGAGGGACACTCTGAGTACTTACTGCATGCCTGCCAGTGAATTACCACCTTATGTATAGGAGCTTAAATGAACGCTTTAAAACACTGCCTTAAAATAATGCCAGTAAGTATGTTTTAGTTTCCTGAATTCATAGGTAAGAAAAGTGATGTGCAGAGAGGTTCACAGGAACTTGCCCAAGGTCCTACCATTGATAAGTGGCAGAAGCACAATCGAAATCCTGTTCTATGTCTACAGTCTATGTTATAATACATTAAACACATACAAAAAGGGGAGACATGGTCATCTATTAGCTTATAGATACTAGCTAAGAATTTATAATATTAATTCAAATTCTCAGGATGCTTTGTTTTCATATTATTGCTAACAGAAAAAAAGAACTACCTATAAATTAGCCAAAAAGATAGACTGGGGGATCATTATGGCTCCCCCAACTTCTGGTAGTTTCTCATTCTGAGTCCCACACCCACCATTTCCCATTCCCAACCCTCCTTCCAGCTAGATCTCGAGTGGCCTGGTTGTGCACGTGAGACACACAGCACCTGCAGACCCCGTGTCAGAGGTGAACCAAGAATGGGGAAAGCCTCCTTTCCGACAAGTGCAATGTAGAGATGCCCGTTCCTTGGTACCAGCAGGGGCAGAGCTCTGGCGTACACACTGATTTTATGGTGTTATGGTGACATTTGCAGGAGAGAAGCCACACAGTGAGGTACACACATGTAAATGCAGGGTCTGCCCTCCTGGACAGACCCTGAGCTCCCACATCCATACTACCGTCCTGTGCTCCCTAAACCACTCGGAATACACCTGTCTGCACATAAGACATTCCCCAAATGCAATAAAATACAGCTAGAGACGTGCCATCTTGGCGTTCAGTGACAGAGCACACACAAGCATGGACTTCAGAGTCACAAAGACCCCACTCCAAACCCTGCCCAGCCATTTATTAGCTGTGTAACCATAGCCAAGTTCCACACTGAGCAAAACAGGGACACAAAGAGAAAGCACCTCATAAGGCTTTGTGAGGATTAATGGAACTAATAATAAATATTAACATTACAAGTCAGTTTATTAAATTCCAAGAAAAATTGGCTGAAGCACCTTACATGCATTATTTCAACGACACTACTCTATCCGCTGTCGAACAGGAAGTAGAGACATACCACGTTCACAGACTGCAAGACTCAGTATTGTTAAATGTCCATTTACGCAAATTTATCTGTAGATTTAATACAACCACATTCATAATCCCATCAATATTTAATGAGTAGTTAATAAATAAATACTTAAAATAAATAATAAAAATTGCTACCTAGTGAGGCACTCCACAACTTAGTGAGACCCAGTTTCAAAATAAAGAATAAAAAATAGGGCTGGGGGTATAGCTCGGAGGTAGAATGCCCCTGAGTTCAATCTCTAGTACCACAAAAATAAAAAAATAAATAAATAAATAAATAAATAATAAAAATTGACAAGATGATTCTAAACTTCATGTGGAAATGCTAAGGACCTAAAATAACCAAACAATCTTGAAAAGAAGAAAAAAGCTAACTTTAAGACTTACCATAAAGCTACAACAATCAAAATACTGTGGGATTACTGCATAAAATACACAAATAGATCAGCAAAAGAGACGAGTCCAGAAACAGACCCATACTTTCACAAGCAATTGATTCTGACAAAGAAATCAAAATAATTCAATTAGAAAAGAAAGTTTATTCACATGGTACAAAATACCACCTCAAACCTTACCTCACACTCTACACAAAATTAATTAGGGATAAATCACAGAACTAAAGGTGGAAGCTAAAACCATAAAACTGCTAGAACAACAACAACAAAAAAACATTTTGTAGGAAAATTAAGAAAAAAAAAAACAATACTCATTCGGACAAAAAATTGATAAATTCATCATCAAATGAGAAATATATGATCATCGGAAGATATAATTAAGAAAATAAGACTGGGAATAAATATTTGCCAAACATATATCTGATAAAGGTCTGATATCCAGGATACAACGAATTACTGCACTTCACAAATAAAAGTGTAACTTTTTTATAAAAAGGGGAAGGATTGAGAGATATTTCAAGGAGATGATACACAATGGCCAATAATCACATGAGAAGTGCTTTCCATCACTGACCATCAAGAAAATGCAAATCAAAACTACAATGAGATGCTACTACTCACACCAGAATGCTAAAAATTGGAGAGCAATGTATGAAATGTTGATCAGGATATGGAGCAACCAGAACTTCCCTAAACTACTAGTAGGAGTGGTAAAATGGTACAACCACTCTAAAAAGAAGTTTGGCAATTTCTTACACATAAACCTACCCTATGAGAGAACAATTCCAGTCCTAGGTTTTTAGCCAAGAGAAATAAAAACTTATGTCAATAAATTAGATTTTCATAAGAATTGTATAGTAGCTTGATTCATAAGACCCCAAAACAGAAGATAACTCAAATTTCCTGTCCTTCAATAGAAGATGAGCAATCGTGACACATTTATTCAGTGGAATACAACTCATCAATATATTAGAATGAACTACTGATATTTACAACATTAGGGATCCCAAAGACATTATGTGTGCAAAAAAATCTATAGACTACAGAGTACAGTGAAAGAATCCAGAAACAAGAAAATATAAATTGTATGATTCCATTTATATGACGCTTTCGAAACGAAGCTAATCTATGGTGACAAAGTTAGAAAAATTTGTATCATTGTACTATTCTTGCAAATTTCCCAAGTTGGAAATTGTATCAAAATTAAAAATTATAGAAAAAAGGAGTACTCAAAACACTCCATTACTAACAGCTGTACCAACCTTCTCCCGAAGGCCTTCTGTTTGTCATAGTAGCCACTCCTTTCCTACCCAACCATAATTCTGGGTGAGCCCTAAGTCTCCATCCTCAGGTCTCCTTCCTCTTCACGAGTTTCCTCAGAGAGTTTAGGCCTTCAAAATTCAACATTCATCTCCATGCCTGACAGCACCCTTCAATCTATACTAGTCTTTTCCTTTCCTAAACTCCTTCTCTATAACTTTAACATTGTGTTATGCTGAATGGTTTCTGCATATTAAATCTGTTTCCTCAAAATACCTATTATTTAGAAATAAAGATCATGTCTTCTGTGGCATATTAACGGTACTACTACTAACATTTCTTATTCTCAGGTATGATTGTAGATTCTTTCTGCCTCATAAATAAACAGAACATAAAAAATGTGGGAAGTAAAGAAAGAATGTGGGGAGGAGAGACTGATTGATGAATTTTCCTGACACAAGCATAAAGAAGAAATAAGGGGATTAGATAAAATTAGACCTGACTGGGGCAGGAATAACCAAGCAAGGGTAACTAAAGTAACACATGATTAAATAGAATGGACAACAGTAAATGACTCTTATGTATATGTGTGTATCTTGGGTAAAGAGGAAGACAGAGCCAGGAAACCCAAAGCTATTTGCCATACAGTATTAGCTAGTATTGACTAGGTCACAGAGACCTGATGCTACAAAGGAGTAAATAATAATGAGATAATTTAATCATTAGACTCTAATGATCAAACAGAATTGGCACTCTTAAGGAAAGAAAATCTTTAGTATTTCTCCATTTTCTGTTAGGTATCTAGCATAAATGCCCCCCCCCAAACATATATATGATTTTGCTTGTTTTTTTTTTTTCAGCTTATTACTTTTAGATATCTTCATTATTTTTCAAATATGTAACATAGGTAAAATTTAAGTGGCAAAGTTCAATCATACTTCATGGAATCCAAAATTCATGCACATCAAAAGATATAAAGTCTTTAAACTGATAACGATCAAAATGTTCTCTCCCGTTCTTTTGTCATACAGGTTGCAAAAATGAAAGAAATAGAGCTACATTTGTGAGAGATTAGACAACAGAATTTTCAAATTTTTAGTTTCCTTTCCCAGTTTAGGTTTTCCCAGTTTGGTGAATAGGTCAATTTCAATGAAATCTCCTAAAATCTTTTGAGTGACAGAGCCTCTACATCTTTCATATTATCTAGGGTCTAACATGCTACATATACTAACCATACTGTTCCTGATATTGCCGGCACTTAATTAACATGAGTTTAAAGAAAATAAAGTATGTGTTAATATTCTTTAAAAATTCACTGCTGTTTAATTTAATAGAGTTTGAAAGTAACTTTTTCTACTGCTGTTCTTAAGTGTTTCAACTGATATTTTTTGCAAGACTCATTTGCTCTTTGCCATGCCTTTGGACCAATTTTCTATGATTCCAATCTATTTTGATATAGTTTATTTTTCCTAGACTAGTCCTTTCACAGAAGCTTATGAGAAAAGCACATGAATATTTGTTTGGGACTCTCCAACACTGTTCTACTTCTCTCGTTAAGTATATTACAATATTCCCATGAGCAACACACCCGGGTCAGATCATGTGTTTTAGACATTGAGTATTCTCTTCACCTGGCTACATAGCCTGACCAGAACCAAGGAGACACAATGAGAATCTTGGGAGGAAATGGGTGGGGTCTTGGGAAGGGGAATCTCAGACATGGAACATAAGATCTGGGGTAAGTCAGAGCTACTTTGTAAGGAGGAAAGCTAAGAATAAAGTGTATAAAAAGAATGTAATGGAAGATAAAAGGGAGAGAAAAAGAGGATATCTTGAGATCCATGACAGGCCTCATTCAGGTGTGATGAGCCCCTGCATTAAGCCAAACCTGAAATAAGACTACTCTCTCAGTTTTCAACAACAGGACCCTTTTTTTCTAAGCCGCTTTCAGGTTGGGTTTTCTATAGTTTCCAAAAATTGTCTGATACAGAAGTGAGTTTTTTCTTTTAGAATAATTTTTGACACAGAAAGCACAAGTATATTTTTAAGTAGAAGAGGAGTTGATGGGAAAATAGATTTGAGACCATGAAAGAGATAAGACACAAATGGCTAAATAAAGGTCCCAGAGCAGGCAGAAGCAGATATATTTAGGAATAAAAATTGCAAAGTTCACTTTGAAAAGAAGTGGGACATCTTTTTCTCTGAAATAGTAAAAAACAAGAACACAAAGAGTATGTGATGCAGTGAAGATATGAGGGCTGAGGAAAATCAGAAAGTACAACCAGGTGACAATTTCTCTTTGCATAGTGAGCCCAAGAACAGAGAAGGAAGATGCTGTGGTGGTATTTGAAAAGCTTGCATGTAAACTGTAAAGGAGAATTAACGGGGTTGATTACGAGATTTCTGTGTGACAAGAAATCTGAAGTCTGACAGCACAGATGGACATGGCTTCGTGATGCCCCCTAAGAAACCGCTGGACATTCCAAGTTAAAAAAGCAGCAACAAGTGATTGGAGTTTTAGGCCATCAATGAAGTGAAGCACAGGGCATGAGGAAAGGGCCCCGTCGTGCCCTGCGATGAATATGAGATGGCCAAGGGCTTCATCCGGCTACATACCCAGGAAAAATGAAGCCAGCGGGGACCAAAGAACCTGAGGAATGAGAAGAAACCCCAACTGTTCATTGGCAGTAAAGAAAGTCAAATCGTGGATGGTAAGAAGTTTATGATTTGAGAAGAGGCTCCAAGCTCAGTGCTTTGTACATCGAAATTCCTAACACCAACTAGTTCACATCTGGAGAAAATTAGAAAAATTCATTACCTATGGTTCTCATTATACTTACCTTCCCCCAAACTCCTTGTTTTAAGTAACAATTGTATGTCTACAATTGCCTTACTAAATATCACACAAAATACTGCAATATCTTATTTAAACACGTTCCTTGAAAATGTAAACAAAATAACCTATTTCCTTCCTTTTGAATGGTTCAAATCACCAGAGGGGAAGAACAAGGCAAATTTTGAGGCCAAAACTCGAACAGCAGCCAGAGTCCAGGTAAGCGAGAGAAGGTGAAATGGGTTCCCTGCAGAGCCCTGGGCCTCTCCTCAGCATGTCTGTGTCGCGGGCAGGACACTTCAGGGGACTCAGCCCATGCGGCTGCCGAAGCTCTCCACTGCTGGGAGGCTCTGCAGCTGCCATTTTGGAATTCATCATTTTGTCCATTTTTCTTTTGCCTCACCCCTCCCCAAATCAGAGCTCTCTCCACTCATGAGTAAAGCACTGCTTCGTTCTGATGAGCTCTGAATGAAATTATGGAGATCTGGGTCTCTGACTGTATGAACAGTAATTTGTAATGTTCATTTTTCATAATGAGCCACCAGATGTAGAAAACAGGAAAAAAGAGTACTAACAACTAACTGCTAATGAAGATGCTGTAACGAATTATCTATTCTAATTTTTCTAGATAATCACCACCCAGAAAGGCCAACAGTGCTTCTAATGCTTTACCTGTTATGATAAATGCTTACAGAGTACAACCTGACCTAGAAACATAGAAAGCAACTAATATCAGAAACAGAAGAAACAAAAAAGTCATCTATTTTTAGAATCACAACAAAAATAACATGATATATGCAGAAGATATTGGAAGCAAATAAAAGAAAATCTTTAAAAGAAGAATTATCTAAAGAGATTATCTGAGTTTACCAGGGTCAGCAGCTGAAGAATTGAACAACCCCACTCTTAGTTAAAAAAAAAAAAAAAAAGTTTCCAAAACCCATAAGTTCTTTTTATACCCTCAACAATTTCTATGGTGTCTTTCAGAGTAAGCCCTGATTATTTATCATTTAATCAGTATTTTAATGGAAAGCACACTGCAAAAAACATATATGATATAAAACAAATCTATCAGAAAATGGAAACATAATCCAAAAGAATTTATTCACAAATGCTACATAAAAATGAAGTATCCGTGAATTGCCAAAGGTTTAGGAGCTACGCAAAAAAAAGTTTTCCTGAAGGTAGTACAGGAAAACTTAAATAAATGGATAGATAGGTTGAAACCCTAATAAAGTATATCAATTCCTTCCAAATTAATTTAAAAATTTTAAATGAATCTGATCAAAATCTGAATAAGATACTGTACAGTCTGTACAAGTGAATATTAAATACATCTAAAAACATAAATAAGTAAAAATAATAAAAATCATTGATAAATGTTCCTGAGACATTTTATGTTGGGTAGAAGAAGTATATTATCAGAAAGTGAACAAATGGAGTTTGAAATATATTCTTGCCTGGTAAGAATATAAGAAGGAGGTACACTGATGCTCAACAGAAACTAACAATCCTAAGAAGGAAAGGTATGGAAATATGTAGTTTGTAAATAATTTTTATGTTAAATAAAATGAAACAGTTTTGTCAAATGAAGAGAAACTCTCAATTTCAGTGAAATATAGGTGAGTAGTCACCTGATCTTACAGAATGGGACCTCCTATATATAAAAAAAAAAAAGTTTAAAAGAAACATTAAAAAATATTTACATATAACTGAAAACCTTTGAGAGATCCAAAATAATACTTGCAAAGTTAAACTAAAAGACAACATGGAAAAATTACTTATAACAAACAGAACATATATAAATCCTAGAAACATTTAAAGAAATGAATCAAACATAAAAAAATGAGTATTCAATTAGAAAAGAGAGATAAAAATGGACAACGAATCACAGCAACACAGCACCATGCAGATTCGCTGCTCTCTTTATTGCCTCATTGTAATCTTTGTAAAGTAGGTTCTGATGTTATCCTCATTTTACAGGCACCATGGTGACCGGCCAAGGTCACATAAACAGTAAGAGACTGCACTAAAGTTGGACCTAAGAAGATACCTCTTAAACAGTCTGCCAAAGGCTCACTATCATAACTATAAATGTCAGTTATAGCCAATCATTTTTAAATAGTCAACCTAACATTCAAAATCCTAAAAACAAACTTAAAACTATCAGATGTCATTTTCACCTCTCAAATCATCATCATAATGCTCATGAAAACAGTATTACAATTGTGAAAATGGAGAACTAAACGCCCAACATCCAGAGAATAAGACATGAAATCATGGTAAAACTAAACAATGCAATGTCATATAACTTTTCAAAATCAAATGTTCTAAAACTATCTAGTGATACTGGAAAATGCTCACAATATAATACTGAGGGAAGAACAGAACGCTGTTCATTTTACACTGTCCACAAACACAAAGTCACACATTTGAAAATGGACCAAATTATGGACAAGAGTTGTCTTTGAGTAATTTTTACCTGCTTTTTAACAAACTTCTATATATTCTGAATTTTCACATATTAGAATAAAAAGACTTTAGTTTTTAAGTGTATTTTTGTAGTAACTCAAAAAGTCAAAGGGGACTTCTGGTTCCTCATTTGGCCTTGTAAGAAGCTTAGAAGTCACCACTTCCATCCTAACGAGTAAAAAGCTGAACAAATTGAAAAGTCAACAACTTTTGTTAGGTCCTTTGGAGAAGTGAAGCCACAGGGCAGACTGTCATGAGTCAGAGCTCAGGGGAGCAGAACCCTCCATGGAGGCTGAGCCGTAAGAGATGAACTGTTGGGGGCCAGGGTGGACATGTCTGAGAGTGAGCTGCAGGGGGACCCCACTGCAGGGTGGGGGCACACCTTTGTGAGTTTTGTCCCCAGGAGCCTGAGTATTGAAATTTGTTCCTACAGTGAAAACTGAAGGAAAATTCTTTATTCTACTGGCAAGAGGAGAGAAAAGGACCCATTTTGAAATACACCAGAGTAACAAGGGTTACGCTCAAGAAATACCAAATACAGCCTAACCTACAGGAGTTTTATCAAAGTCTAACCTACCTTGGAGAAGACAAATTCCAAACCCAGCCCCTTCCAGCCATCATGTGCCACCTAGGTGGTGGTGGAGGGGAACTGAGAAGCACATGTGAAAGCCATAGCCCAGAGGCACCAGCTCACTAAAAGACTGAGACCTCAACACGGGACTAGGGAATGTCCCACACATACACAAACCCTATCACCTCATCCTAAGGCCTGCCTACTGTGATTCCTTTTACTCAGCACATCAAGAAACTTTTGCAAGGAACACAAACTGGCAAAACTCAGTTTGGAGAGACAGAAGAAGCAATAGGATCAGACTCAGCTGAGGTAAAGACATTGAGATGATCGGACTGGAAATTAAAGCAACTATGACTGACATGCCAAGGGCTCCTATGGATAAAGAAGATGGCATGCAAGAACAGACAGGCAGAGTGAGTAGAAGGACGGAAATTCTAAGAGAAAGCACTGTAACAGAAATGAAGGGTACCTTGACCAGCTTACGAGAAGGATGGACATTGCTTTGTAAGGGATCACTAATCTTAAAGAGAGCTCAATATAAACTTCCCAAACTGAAAAACAAGATATATGAAAAATATCAGAATATGCAAGAACTGTGGTATAACTACAAAAGGTGTAAGATATGTGTGATGGGGAAACAAGAAAAAAATAAAGATAAAGAAACATTAAAGCTCTCAGCAATGTAGCAAGACCCTATTTCCAAATAAAAAATTAAATAGGCCCCGGGGGTGTAGCCCGGAAGTAGAAGGCCCATTGGTTCCATCCCCAGTACCACACACACACACACACACACACACACACACACACACACACACAAATAGAAGAAATATCTGAAACAATAATGACTGAAAATTTCCTCCAAATTAAGGGCAGATACCAAACCACAGATCTGAGAGGCTAAGAACAAAAGAAAGATAAATTTAAAAAAAATTAAAGATAAAGAATCCTGAAAGAAGCCAGAGTAAAAACAGAAACCCCTTACTATAGAGAAGCAAAGATAAGAATGACATCTGACTTTTTCTCAAAAACCATGTGAGCAAGAAGAAACTAGAGTGAAATGTTTAGAGTGTCAAATCTGAGAAAAGAAACACCAACCTTGAATTCTCTTCCCTGTGAAATTATCCTTCAAGAAATGAAGAAGACTTTCTCAGTCAAATGAAAAATGAGGGGGATTGTTGCCAGCAGGTCTGCCTTGCAAGAAATGTTCAAAGAGAGAAAGAAAATGGTATGGGTCAGCCACTCAGAGCTACACACCAAAAGGCAGAACACTGAAGAAGGAAGAGGTGAAGGCAAAAGAGACCTTTAAATGATATGGGTCAACAACTCAGAGCTCCACAACAAAAGGCAGAGTACTGAAGAAGGAATAGGTGAAGGCAAAAGAGACCTTTGATTTTTTTCATTTGTAACTGATCTAACAGAAAACAGTTTGTTCAAAATAATAATGAAAACACTCTGGGTATGTACACATATGTATATACATGCCCATGTAACACTAAAATGAGTGATAGCAATGATACATGGGAGGGAGAAATTAAAATTATTTTGTTATTATAAGCTATTTATACTACTCCCACAGAAGCATAGTGGAAAAGCGGGCTTGAGTTATTTGTGTCTATTGAAAATTCCAGGGCAGCAAAGGTGCCAGGTATGGTGACACACACTTTTATACCAGTACTGAGGAGTACTGCAGGTTCGCAGCCAGCCTCGGCAACTTAGCTAGTCCCTCTGCAACTTTGTAAGACCCTGTTTAAAAATTAAAAAAATTAATAGGGCTGGGGGTGTAGATCAAAGACAGAATTCCCCTGGGTTCAATCTTTAGTAACACACACACACACACACACACACACACACACACACACACACACCATAAATGGCAGAGAGTAACAAAGAACAAAGGTAACAAATAGAAAATGGCAACAAATACACTATATATTAATCCAACAAATATACCAATAAAGAGAAAGATATTCAGATTAGGTGAAAAGAAACCAAAACCCAACCATATGTTTTCTGTAAGAAAACTATTTGAAATATAAAGACACATATAGATTAAAATCAAATGGATGGAGAAAATATGCTATGCCAACATCAATGAAAAGGAAGTAGAAATAGCTACACTAATTTCAGACAAAGCGGACTTCAAAGCAAAGAAAGTTATCAAGGATAAAGAAGGGCATTGGAAATGATAAAGTCATCAGTTCTCCAAGAAGACATAAAAATCCTTACTATGTAAATGTCTAACAAAAGAGCATCAAAATATGTGATACAAATGCTATAGAAATGCGAGGAGAAATAAATGCATCTACTATTAGAGCTGGAGACTTCAATACTTCTCTATCAGAAATGGACAGATCCAGCAGGCAGAAAATCAATAAGGACAAAGCTAAACTCAATACTAGCATTAGTCAACTGGATAGAATAGACACCTATAGACTATTTCATCCACTAGTAGCATAATGCACAATCTTCTCAAACTCACATAGAGCATTCACACACACACACACACACACACACACGAACACAAAGGACCACATTTTGGGCCATAAGGCCCATAAAACAGCAACAAATTTAAAAGACTAGAAATCATATAGTGTCTGCTATCAAACTATAGTGGAATTAAACTAGAAATCAATAACTGAAAAGTAAGTGGAAAATTCCAAAATACTTGGCAATTAAGTGATATACTTGTAAGTTAACACACAGGTCAAATATGAAATCTCAAGAGTAATTCTAAAATACTATTAACTAAATGACAAAGAAAGCCCAACACCAAAGTCTGCGTAATGCATCAAAAGCAGTGCTTGGGCTGGGAATTCATAGCATTAAATACATATATTAAAGAAGAAAAATGTGAAGTCAATCAAAGCTTCCACACCCCAGAAAACCAAAAGAGCAAATTAAATCAAAACCAAGCAGAAGAAAAGAAATAGTAAGAATTAAAGCAGGAATCAGAGAATGTAACATAAAAAAAAATCAATGAAACCAAAAGCTGGTTCTTTGAACAGATTAATAAAAACAATAAGCATCTAGCCAGTCAGAGAGACAGACAGACGGAGAGAGGGAGAGAGGGAGAAAGGGAGGGAGGGAGGGAGGGAGAACACACAAATTACTAACATCAGAATAAAAAGGGGAATCATCAGTATAGACCTCATGGCTACTTAAAGAGTAGTATAGGAATATTATGAAAAAAATAACCTGGATGAAATGTATCAATTCTTTAAAAGACATACTCAGCCAAATTGTACACAATAATCTAAACACAGCTTTATCTATTAAACAAATTGAATCAATAATTAATAACCTTCCAAAACAGAAAGAATCAGGCCCAAGTAGGCTCGCTGGTAGATTTTCCAAACACTTAAGAAAGAATCTTTTTTAAGATAGAAGCAGAGGGAATATTTCCTAACTCCTTCTGTAAGGACACCATTATGCCAATTTTGAAACCAAAGACATTGCATGAAAAGAAAAATATAGTTCAGTGTCTTTCATGAATATAGACACAAAATTCCTCAACAAAATGCATTACCAAATACTATTCAACAATGCAAAAAAAAAAAAAAAGAATTACACACTATGCTAAGTGGAATTTGTCCCGAGTATACAAAGCTGATTTAACATTTGAAAACAAATTAATATCATCTGCCACATCAATAGACCAAAAAAGAAAAACCACAGTCATATCCATAACTATGGAAAAAGCATTTGACAAAATCCAACACCCATTCATGATTAAAATCTTTCAATAAACTAGGAATAGAAAGGAACACTCTCAAAAGATATAGGCTATTTACAAAAAAGTTTACAACTAGCATAACACTTTATAGTGAGAAGCTCAAAGTTTTCCTATGAAAATAAGGAACAAGGAAGGATGTCTTTCTCACTACTTTTTAACACTGTACTAGAAGTCTTTTCCAATACAATAAGACTACAAAAAAGAAATAAAAGGTGTGTTAGCTTTCTATCACTATAACAAATATACCTATATTTGTTAACAAATACCTATTTCTATCACCATAACAAATCAAGCTATAAAGAGAAAAGGTTTTTTGTGGCCCCAAGTTTGGGAAGTTTCAGTTCAAGACTGGCTGGCCCGCTGCTTTGGGGTCTGTGGGAAGGCAGAAAATAAGGATGGAGGCACATGTCAGAAGCGCATGGCAGAGCAAAAATTTTTACCTCATGGTCAGGAAGTGAAAGAGAAAGAGGAAGGAGCTAGGGTCCCATTATCTCCTTGAAGGGCATGCCTCCGATGCCCTAAAGATTTCCCTTTAGTTCTACCTCTTAAAGTTACCACTTCCAATAGTGACAACATGGGAAACAGCCTTTAACGTATGAGCCCTTGGGAGACATTCCACATCCAAATTATAGAAAAAGGCAACCTGATTCAGAAGAAGAAATATAACTGCCTTTGTTCACAGAGGACATGACCATCCATGTAACCCAAAGAATCTACAAGATTTCCCCAATCCAGAAATTTGACAATAACCAATGCTGATTAGAATGTGGAACAATAGGAATTGTCATTTATTGTCTGTGGGAGTGCAAAATGGTTAGTGCTGTCACTTTGGAAAACATCTTGGTAATTTCTGACAAAATTAAACATACTCTTACATAGGATCCAGAAATTGTTCTCCTTAGAACTTACCAATCCGAGTTAAAAAGCCATACAAAACCCCACATGCACACGATTAGAGTTGTTTTATTTATAATAGCCCAAACTCAAGTGCAACCACAATGTTTGTATTAGTTAGATTTTTCATTGCTGTAACCAACACACCTGGCAGGAATAACAGAGGAGCAAGAGTGTATTTTGGCTCATGGTTTCAGGGCTTCGATCCACAGCCAGTCATCTCCGAGGCAGAAACAGCATGGCTACGGACATGGGTAAGGAAAGTTGCTCAGCTCACGGCAGTAGGAAGCCAAGAGAACAAGAAGGGGGAGCCAGGGACAGATATGGCCCCAAGGCTGAATCCTGAATGACGCATCTTCTCTGAACCTTGCTGCACGGGGGACAGGCTTTCAACACATACGCTTTGAGGGGTGCATTCACTGTCCAGACCATAACACTGCCCGTCTCACAACGCATTCAGTCCATCTCCAAGCGTTCCCATATTCTTAGCAGTTCCAGCACTGCTTACAAGTCCAAAGTCTCCTCTGAGACTCAAGGCAAACTCTTATCTGTGAGCCCCCATAAAAATAAGAAGCAGGTTACATACTTCTAATAGACAAGGCACAGAATAAACTTTTCCATTCCAAAAGGGAAGAGCAGAGGCATAATAACAGGGATTCAACCAAAGCAAGACTGAGCCCAGCAGGGAAAACATTAAGCCCTACAGCTCTGTATATGGTGTCTGGGTCACACAGTGGTTAGCTGTGGGTCCAAGAAGGCTTGGGGAGCCCTGCTCCCATGGCCTGGTCAGCTGCAGACCACGGGCCTCTCTTACTCCAGCTTTCCCTGAAGCCTGCAGCTTTTCTCCACAGACAGTGCACACTGCTGGCATTTCTAAATTCCTGGGATCTCCATCACAGCTTGTTTCACTCTTACAGCTTCCCAAATTGTCCACTTGGGGCCTTCCCACAGGGATTGTGACCCTGCCACCCACCGCCTGACCTCCGAGGCCTTCCTTGAAATATCAGTGGAAGCCCCACAACCCCTTAACTCCAGCACTCTGCATTTCTGCTGAACCAGCTACCCTGCTGCCAGTTCTAGCAGTAGGTCGACCCCCTGGGGCCATAGCTGCAATGGCCTCTGAGTGCCTGGGCGGCTGAACATGGTGAAACAAATCCTGGGGAAACAGCTTTCTAGGCACCCTGTGCACACAGGTTGCTCGTAGGCCTCTTCTCAAAGTGACTTCTCTTTCACAAGTTTCCACTTTCACACCCTCCAGCCTGGGGCCCTCTGATTCCCAAGATGACCTCGAGGCCTCCTTCCTATTGACTCTTTCCAAAGTCCTTCAGTAGATGAATGGAGAAGTAAACTGAATATCTAGACAATAGAGTACCACTAAGCACTGAAAGGAAATGGGTTATCAACCCATGAAAAGACCTAGGGAAAAATTCAATGCATAGTACTAACTGATCAGAGCCGATCTGAAATCCTACATGCCACATGATTCCAACTCTATATCTGGAAAAGCCAAAATGATGGAAATGGTAACAAGAACAATGGGTGCCAGGGATATGGGGGAGGGAGGAAAGGAGGAAGGGAGGATGAGACAGGTGGAGCAGAGATGACTTTTTAAAGAGGTACAATCATGGTGGATCCATGTCCAAACCCATACAACCTACAACACCAAGAATGAACCCTACTGTAACCATGGTCTTTGGATGATAATGACGTGTCATTTGTTCATCAATTGCAACAAATGTTCTCTCTAAATGTTCTACTACTAAAGGTGGAGGGTACGCATTTGGGAGATGGGGGGGGGGGTCGGTATGGGAAATCTCTATACCTTTCTACCAACTTTTCTGTGAACGTGAGTTCTAAAAAGTAAAGCACAGATTCTTTTGTAAGTCAAATGACAGAAGCAGCATATTTGTTATTTAAAATGACTTCCCTCGTATTTACTACGACAATTTGCCTCAATACTGATAAAAAAAAAAAAAAGACTACAATATACTGTACTGTGCAAAACCTTTTCCTTCAGTTTCTGAAAATTGGTAATAATTAGCTTGATACGAAGATCAAATAAATACACATTCCTTTATAGTTTGCATTGCTGATCAAGCCCTTTGGCAAGCTCTATTTACACTTCAAAGACATAACTGGACTAAGTTCCTATCTTCTCTTCACTAGGCTGTACCATAATCTCAACAAAACAAAATGTTATCAGACAGTTGTGCAAAAGCAGACCTGAGTCTGCCTGTTCTTCAAAAGATCTGCTTACAAGGTTTTGACCCTTGGATGTCTGGGGACTTGAAATTTAGGAATGTTACCATGACCATTCTCTAACCAATAAGAGTGGTACAATTGTTTGTACAAGGGGGTTTATGCTGAGTATCCTCTTTCCTTCTAGAAGTCTGGAATTGTGGCAGTACTAGATAGTAAAGGCCTAGAGGACCAGCTCCCAGTGACAAACCTGGGTACGAGGTCTCTAATGAGCTCTAATGAGAGCTGTCTAATGATAGTATTTCATGCACGTGGCCATAATGCATTCCTGGAAGGAGCCGGCACCTCTTGTGCGACTCCATGGGGAAAGGGCCTGTGGGAGCAGGTGCTGGCTTCCTCTGGCTCTCATCCCATGCACTTTTTCTCTTCACTGACTGCTCTGTATCCTTCACTACAATAAATTTTAGCCACTTACATATCTCTATCCTTATTTCTATGAGTCCTTCTACTTAATCATTGAACTTAGAGCTGGTATTAGGGACCCAATGAAAACAGTCCACTTATATGTCCAAAAGAATATAAAATAAATAAGATGTTAAAAAAATCCATAAGGCACTTTCATAAGCTCACCTTGAACCTTCATTTATAAATTATTCTTTCAGTATTTTCTTCACTGTTTATACCAACCGCTGGCCCCTCATAAATCCAATTTAGATAGCAAAATCTTTCCTCATCTAAGCCTCCTTTTAGCTCAATTTTAGTGGCAACACACAAAGAAGCAAGCATCAAATGTGTGCAGGTTCAGGGATCATAATTTTTTCTTTGAAAAGAGATTATACGGATCCTTTTTAAAAATTCTCAGTACAGCCATGACTTGCCAAAGTGGTAGAACACATAAAAATACAAAGAAAATTTCCCAGTTCCGTTCCCCAGGGGATGAGTATGACAAGGTTCCAAAGAGAAGCAGTCAGAGAATCCAATGAGGAAGAAGAAAGGACACATGTCTGGTTATCCACTCTCAAGGAGGGCTGCAAGGCAGAAAATCCTACCCCCAGATACAGTTTCAGACCGAGGAAGAGTAATGTCTACAAACTCGAGGGCTGTATTGTGAATCGAGAGGACCCACGCTCCTCCTCACCATGCTAGAATAAAACATGCTCTGGTCTCAATGGCAGTGGAGGATGAAAAGCAAACAGGACTTGGTGCTCACCACTGGGAGCTGGGCCCGCAGAGCCACATCAGAACTCAAAGCCAGGAGTCACCCTCGATATCCTCACGAGTGAGGACAGCACTGAGCTCAGGTGCTGCTGGTCGGCTGGGGAGGCGATGCTCACCCCTGAGTCTCCACTGAGTCAGCCTGGCCATGATTCTCCATTCCCGACTCAGGAATCTAACCGCAAGCACCAACAGCCAACTAGAGACTTCTGGATGGTGTTCAGTAGCACATACTAAAAAAAACCTTTTTTCAAAGACCCTTGTAGCAAATCACATAGGACAGAGTTAAGAAAATAGAACAAAAGCATATTTTATTCAGAGAAAATATTGTGACCAAGAAGTAGACAGCATCAAAGTGCTAGAACTTACTCTGAATATTTCATTAGGATTGCTCTGTCTGAAAACAAACATCATAAATCCTTTGAGCATTATTTCTATTTCCTGCATATTCAACTCTAGAGATCCTTTTAGCCAGTCTTAGACAAATGTAGTCTATAATTTGCATGTATCTAAAGAAATACATACACACCCTTTAAAAGATGACGATAAACCCAGATACACAGATATACCGTGATGCACTTAATTCAAATAGCTTAAATAATTTAGATTAATTGATTTTCTCTAAGTCCAACATTTATTAGAATGTGGATAAAGAATTTATGTAAATAAAATATTTTGACAAAAGAACCTTGAGCTGCAGGAGGCGTGCGGTGGTGCTTTGCTCCTCTCGCCTGGGTTTCTAGCCCTTCAGTGATTCCATACTTTCTTGGTTACTGGGGTTTTGAGTATGTCTAACATTTGCTAAACAGTACTCCTCTTACTTTCATTTTCAAAATTTAATCAGAACTGGATGGCAACTACACAGGTGTCTGCTCTACAGTAACCTGTTCTATATTCTCTGTGTGTCATTTCACAATACAAAGGTTTAATTACAAAACAGAAAACAAGGCAGCAATGAACGCAATGCAGAAAGCTGGTCCCCTCTAGCAGGACAGGAGATGAGAGCAGGAAGGGAGACACAGGTGGCTTCCAAGTTCAAGGCAATGGTCTATGTCCTATACCCTGTGCCAGCTCCCCGGATTTTATTTTATTGTTCTTCTGTGTAGCCCATATACATATAATTTATAGAAAAGATTATACTAACTCATAATTAAAATTTTAAAACACATTTTCTCAGCCATTCCATATGCACATGTGTATTTCCAAATGGATTTTAGACTCAACTTTGCAAGTTTCATAATAACCTCCCATCGGGTATTTTACTGGTACCTCCACAGGATTCTTATTCAGAAGGGAAGACTGGAAGTGGGCCTACAATATGGCCAAATTCAGGTTCTGTTTATAACTTACACCCTATTTAAAGTTTTCTTCGTTCTACTGTTGCATGACCTTGGACACTAGACACACGATGGTCTGGACACAGTCTGCTTTATCTCCACCAGCCCCAAGTCCTAGGTGCCTTTCCTTGGAGCCCTCCAGGAATCCCTAGCCCACCCCTCCTGGCCTGCGCCTGCACCCAGCTCACCAAGCTCCTCTGACCTCGCCTCTGACCTGCGCCTGGCACTACCCCTGCAGTCCACAGCTCTTCGTTAACCAATGAACCAGTAGGTCAGCTACATTCCTTTGATGTCCCGGGGCTCCACAGAGACTGCCTCGTTAACGTCAGGCCTGGTTTCTGATGTCTCACAGAGCAGAGCAAAGAGCAACCTAAATTCTAGGGACATGATGATAAAACATTTCATCCTTGATAGGGAAAGTGTGTTTTTTAAAAAATGGGGACAAAGTGCTGTCATCCCTAACTCAATGACATGGCTGGAATTTACTAAATATACTACGTGGTACCAAGAGAGTTTCTCAAAAACTGTAGAGGACAGAGGACGTTCTACTTGTACTTTTTTTAAAAATGTCAGACACTCTGATGGCAACAGCGCCCTCTGCTGACCCTCCATAGAACCACATGAAGAAAAATGCAGGAGTATGCATGGGAAGTTCTCTGTATAAAGCCTTCTTGGGGTTAAAAAACAAAAGAAAACAGGCAAAAGGCAAACTACTCCCACCTCAGTTCCCCATTCTCTTTCATTTAACCTCCTGCAAGTTGTAACAATCGTAGAACCACTGAAGGGGTTATTAGCATGAACACAGAGCTCGACTAAACAAAACTGTAGCAATCAGTCACAGAAAGGTAACCAGCACTGGCCACACCCACAACACCCATGCTTGGAAAGACAGCTACAGTCACGCCCACAAGAAGATCTGCCCTAAAACATCTCATACAAGTGCATAGGAGATTGCACAGCGGCTGCTACGACTCTCAGCTCTGCAGTCGTGTGGTCCTGAGCACAGACTAGGGCATGGCCACACGATACTAGCTTGATGGGATTAGAAAAGTGATTTACAGCTATAGACTCGGAACCAATAATGAATCCTTATAAATGTGCCCATTAATCTCGTCTTCATCATTATTAATGGCATATCTTAGGAATGAGGAATGCAAGATAAAATTTAATCAATGTTATACTGTATTTGTTTAAAGTGTGAAAGGCTGAGAGCCCTCTTCCCTGAAGTTCCAGGTATTCCCAAGACAGACCTGACATCCAACAGAGACTACTGATCAGGCTAATTCTACACATATAAACATAGATATGTGGAAATAAAGAATGATAAAACAAATATAACCAAAATGTCATAAATTGGTAAATTCTGTATTTATACAATGTGAAGGTATTTCAAAAACTTCTAAAGTATAGAATAACATAATCAGTATCTTAGAAACAGTTTTTATAGATTAGTTGGTAATCTATAGAAACCATGGTACAAATTATCAGATAAAAAGCAGAGATGTCTGGCATTTGCCTTGCTGTAAAAGGATGAGATGAGCACTGTGTTCGGCTCTCGAATCTGTGTGGCTAAGTGCCCTACGACGGGTACCCAGAACACAGATACAAAGCACTCTGCCAGCAGGTGAATTTGCGGGGCTTCCTCCTTCCAGAGAGAGGTACATGGTGAAGTATTTAAGAAGGGGTTTCTAAGAAGAAAGAAAATGAAGCAACAAGGAGCTGAAACTGGCCTGAAGATGTGTATTGTTTGGGGGTCTTTTAATGCCTATGAACGTCCTTGGATGGGAACACATAATAGAAGAGGAATTACAGAGATTAGATATTTACTAAAAATTTGTAACAAGAAATGTGGAAAAATCAGTATGAGAAAAATTCTAAAATACTCCTAAAGACATAAAAGTATTTTTCAACAAATTGAAAGGCATTTCACATTCTTGGGTAGGACAATTCAACAACAAAATATGTCCATCACTTCATATTAATGTATACAGTTGATACAGTTATAATAAAAATGCCAACAAGCCCAGAAAAACCCAGAAATCTTCCTGAGCCAACAGGAAAAGGCAGCTCAAAAACTAATGGAAGTATATCCAAAAGGAACGGAGTCAGCTTCCAGTAAACTCCAACCAAATTGGTGACAATTTTAGCTTCAAAAAAAAAATCTCTAACTGATAATAAATTATTGAATAAATAAACAAGAGTGTGGTGGCACAAACTTGTAATCCCAGTACTTAGGAAGCAGACAGAGGATCACAAGTTCAAGGCCAGCTCATGGTAACTTAGAGAGATCTTGTTTCAAAATAAAAAATAAAATAAGGCTGGGGATGTAGCTCAGAGGTAGATCCCCCTGGGTTCAATCCTCAGTACCTCCAGAATATCTATTGAATAAATAAAAATCCAAAAGTCCAAACTTAATCTGAGAAACTAGAGGTTAAAGGGAAAAGACTGAAGCATTTACCCTGCTTTCATAGGTATTCACCTCACTGATTAAAAGAAAGTACCTTATAAAAGCTCAGCTAATAAATGTAGAAATAATGACATAATTAGAAAATCAACATTTTTTTAAACTCAAAAAAAAGTTTGAGTTAGACAAGGATCATTAATGGATGTCAAATCCATTAGGTGAAAGACTTTTGAGGTACAGTGTGTTTGGAAAAGAATGCCTTTACAATGAAGAGATCTAGTGATCATCTTATCCAAAAGAAATTTGGCATCACTAATAGTGATACAAATGTGATGCAAAATGAAGTATATATAATTTTCTTTATAAAATGTCCTTACCAAGCCGGGCGTGGTGGCACACGCTTGTAATCCCAGCATTCAGGAGGCGGAGACCGGAGGATCTGGGTTCGTGGCCAGCCTCAGCTATCTAGTAAGGCACTCTGCAACTTAGTGAGACTCGGTTTCAAAATAAAGAATAAAAAATAGGGCTGGGGGTATAGCTCAGAGGTAGAATGCCCCTGAGTTCAATCCCTAGTACCGCAAAAAAAAAAAAAAAATGTCCTTACCTAGAAAGGTTAAACTCGAATCTATGCAAGTTTAAACTTAGATTAAACTCCAAGTTTACAGGATACAAAAGGATGATACCAAAAGGAAACCGACAAATCAGAAACAGGGCATTCCTTCCACAGCAGCTCTCTGCCTTCACTCAGCTCAAGTTCCCGCCCACTGTCTGTCTGAGCCTCTCAGCTTTGGAAGCGTGGTAAGCCCTGGTGCCGCACATACAAGACAGGGGAGGTTTTCTTTATTCTCTTCCTGGACAGGTGCTACCCCAGCCCTGTTAGTGCATTTACCAAATTCCTTTGAGAAAGAAGGAAAGATTTGAGGGGTAGGGGGGAAATAGTAAAGAAATATCAGCAGAAAAGATGGGTAGAGACTACATCCAGAAGGTAGAGAATGAAGAAGACAGCTAGAAGCTAAAGAGATACCCGGTAGCCAGCGCCGTCTCACAAGTTCTAGAGTGAGAAGGGGGTGGGGAACACAGCTGCGTCCCTGGACTGTAAGGTGACCAGATAAGAGAATGAGTCTTAACTCTGACATAGACATTGGTTCCTGTTCTTGATCACCCTTTAATTCCATGAAGCAAAAATTCAATGAACTTCACCTTTCTTAGTGAAGAGATTTCGAAATGTACCACACAGGTAGAAAACTCCACCGCCGTGCATGTCGACATGGAGCTGGTAGCCGTACAATCCACATTCTGGGTTGTCATCCAAAAATGGACTGTGAGGAGGCAGCTCGTAGGGGCTGAAAGGAAAAACAAAACATACACACAGATTTGTCAACGCCGGAGCTTAAAACGCTTCTAGAAAAAAATTAAATAACATCTAACCAGAGCACTACCTTCTACCAATGAAAGATTATTAGAATCCCACTAATCCTCCATACATGAACTCAGAACTGTTCACGTTCCTCTCACCAACTTCTCTCAAAACAGGCACAGATGTGAGTGGTGCAGGCAGCCACAGGACCACCATGGTGAATGTTTCTGAGATCCACCCCAGGACAGCAGGCCTACAAAGGCCACTCTGCCCTCAGTGTTTCTTCTCAGGAGCCAATGATAGGGTTGCTCAGAGGGAAAATGCACCAAACAGCAGACCCAGGCAAAGACTGGCCGAGATGAACCCAGTTCTGTACTGTAAGAAAAATCTTACCACGTAAAGTAATATACTCAAAAGCACTCAGGAGCTTTCCAAACAACTAAAAAAAAATGACTAAGGGAGAGTCTAAGTCCAAAGAGGTAGGGTGAGAGCTACAGGGAAACATAAAGCATGTTCTCCACCTGAGGACATCCATTTGCATTAAAAGACCCCCAAACAAAACACATTTGCAGACCAGATTCAGGCAGAGGGCCATGAGTTTGTGTGCCTTGCAAGATGAAAATTCATATCAGTGCAAGAACTTGAAGGATAGGAGTGGCATCTTGTAGGAATGAAGCATTCCTATCTCTTATAAATAATGTTCTAGTAGGTATAAATTCCTTCACCCAGAACAAAGCAAATATGAATAATGAGTAATTCAATTATTTTAGCAACAGCTAGGTAGTTATGCCTTTTGGTTTGTGTCTACTTATTAAAAGCAGAATATCTTTGTAGCTATTCTCAGTATATTAAGATAGTATAAACTCCCAGCCCATTTAAATAGATGGTACAAAAATTTAATTCACCCACACACGGATACGTACACAGTGGCCGAGCCTAATGTACTCCTCTCCACGAGGTGATGGAAATGAAGATTTGCCATGATAAAAGCCAGTTCTCTCTCCTTCTGAAAAGTTAATTAAAAAGAATACATTTTTCAACTAAAATACTTTAATTTTTCACAAGGTCGTTGTGAAGATCGCAGCACATTCATTTTGCAGATAGATGCAGTTTCTTACAACAATAAGATCACCATAGTACTAATGCATTATTACTGCTGATACATTATTACTATCCAATAAGACATATGTCACACTGACAGCAGGGATACAGTTCACCCAAATATGCAGAGCGTGCAGTAATGAAAGAATTAACATACTAGTACTTGTGAAACATGGTGTGTGTGTGTGTGTGTGTGTGTGTGTGTGTGTGTCTGTGTGTGTATGTGGTCAATTCCCAGCTATTTCAAACTCTTTTCAAAGATAAAAGCAATACTGGTAAGACCTTCACAGATACCAGATCAATTCTACAGATAGGGAACATTTCTTGCAGAATGCTCCTCTCTCACGTAACTGCTTGATTTGGCAAACCCGACTCATCAGGATGAACCACATAAAATGGAACTGTTGGGGAGCTGGCCATTTCTCCCACATTCAAGGCCGACGCTGACTGGTACCAACACCTCTCATGGTAACCTGAAGGTGCCGTGCTCCGGTAGCCAGCCAGGGGACAGCAGATCCACCGGGCAGTCCGCATGACTCTTACAGGCCAGCATGGATCAGTCAGTTCAAGTCTTGAAAGGCAGCGTGGTGGCGCACGCTTGTAATCCCAGCATTCGGGAGGCTGAGACCGGAGGATCCGGGTTCGTGGCCAGCCTCAGCTACCTAGTGAGGCATTCCGCAACTTAGTGAGACTCGGTTTCAAAATAAAGAATAAAAAATAGGGCTGGGGGTATAGCTCAGAGGTAGAATGCCCCTGAATTCAATCCCCAGTACCGAAAAAAAAAAAAAAAAAAAAAGAGCACGCAAACTGCTTCCTCAACCACAAGTCACCTTCACCCAGAAAGGGAAGGAGGGAAAGAAAAATAGACTGCCACAGTAGGTTGAGAGAAGGAGGAGGTACGAGAGGATGATGCTGTGTGATGCTGTAGACTTTGATTCTGTCCAGTCAATGTATACAGATGCATGCTCTCCTCTCCAAATCAAACTTGTGGACTGCTTAGTCTCCAAACAGACTTAAATCACAGACTTAAACAAACCTAAGTGCACAGAGGTGCATCCATACAAGTGAAAGGAACCTCCAGAGCAGGGAGCTAGCAAGCAGCCTGACTTGGCAAAAAAAAAAAAAAAAGAAAGAAAGAAAGAAAGGAAGAAACCAATGTGAAGGGAAAGGATAACTTCTCAGACACGTGACCTTGAGTGACAGATTATATTCCAGGCCACATTCACAACAGCAGAAAGAGGCTGGGAAGGCGACCATGGTGAACATCTAAGAGGGGAGGCTTTGGGAGAGAAAGGACATAAAAGGAAAAGAGAAAGGACCATGGGTTGATGGGAAGGGGAAAGGGAAGCCCTGTGATATTAAAGAATAACGTTAACAAAAGAGTAGTCTGTCATCTGTGACAGCAGAACAGCAAGGCTGCCTCCTTAGAAGAGAGGGACATGCAGCCAGAAAAATGAGGCTGCTATGATGAGTTTCTGGGACGTCTTCAAGAGTTCACATCTGATCTCTCACGTATGGGAGTGATGGGGAAATGACAGAGGACACACACAGAACCCATCTTACCTTCCACAGCCCCACCAGAAGGCCGGGGTGCAGGCAGAAGATCTGGACAAGTCTGTCGCAGCCAATCATGGGAGATTCAGTTAAATGACTCAGATCATACTTTCCAATTAAAGAATGCCATCGAGGTCTTTGAACATCCATGCCAAAGAAAGGAGAGAGAAATGAGCTTTCCTACTCGTGTTGTTGTTAGTTCTCACTAGTTACCTTAAAATTCTTTTGAAGAGCAACTTATATATACTAGTATGCTCAAACTAAGTGGCACCACCATGGGATGGGGACCCAAAAAAAATGTATAAATAAAAGACAAAATGGACACGTTCAAATTCCTCACCATTATATGCTTTTCTTTCCCTCTTTCTCCTACTGTCAACTCAATGCCCTGGCCAGAAGGAAGCTGGAGGATTTGGATGGTGATAAAGAGGAAGAACCACCTTCTATTCTGCTTCTCCCCAAACCCTGTACCATACTAAAATCAAAAGTCAGTTCTCAATATTTATTCTTAATAAAGTCAGTGAAACAATGAATAAGCAAAGATAAAAAATTTAAGTGACATAAAAGCAAGCGGTATTAGTAGGCCATCTGAAGGCAGCTGTGCTTTTCAAGGATATTACTAGGAAAAGCCTGGAGATAGTAAAAACTGAGACAGTAGAAACTTTAACCCAAATCATGATTGTTAGAATAATTACTGAGATGTGTATGAAAAGAGAACCTTGCTCCTCATTGTAAGACTAAATTCATCTGGACTGTAACATTCTACAAGCAGCATAAATGGTAGTCATAGATTTCTGCCACTCCCAGGAAATGGAGATGGTTCAAGAAATGATAACGGTGATAAGATCTCACTGGCCAATCCACAGAACACAGCATTAGGCCAAAGTCCTAAAGGAGTTGGGGCCCCACGGCAGTCCAGAGTCTCTGTCCAGATCCTAGCACACAGGCCAGCAGGGGAGAAATATGCTACTGTTCATTAAGTTAAAAAAATTTAAAAGGCAGGTGCACTGGTGCATATCCATGTTCCCAGTTATTCTGGAGGCTGAAGCAGGAGGATCACAAGTTCCAGGCCAGCCTGAAATAAAGAGCTAGGGATGTAGCTCTCAGTTGTATAGCGTCTCTGGGTTCAGTCCCCAGTTGAAAAAAAAAAAAACTAAAAGGTCAGCTGTGGCACTGTTTGAAAGCAGAGGGAGCACTGTCGCGCCCCGGAACCATTCAGTTGTAGCTGCATTCAGTAGCATCAGCAGCGTCTGTACTAAGTGTAGCCCTTCAAAGGGACTTGCGGTGCTGAGAGCCAAGCTGGGTAAGGAAAGGTGGCCAGAGCATGTGTGTGATGCATAAAGTATGCTCGGAATGTACTGGAGGGGGATGAGCACAGTGCCAGTGACCTCAGACGACCCGTCGGGAACGTCAGAGAAAGCGGAGGGCTCCACAAGCACCACAGACATCTCCATGTGAGAGATCGCAGCCTTCTCAGAGGGAAGGCTGGGAAATTAAATGAAAGTACCATGAGAGCATAGCACACATGATAGCTGCTCAAAAAATGGTAGTCAGGGCCATGGACAGAGGCGGCCAGGTGGGGAGTGAAAACCCCCTTCTCTCGCTCCTCATGTCTCCCCAAGTCCAGGTGGAGACATGTACATAGCCCGAGGGTGTGCTGAGTGCTCACTGGATTTGGAAGAGGCCGGTGACACGCACACTATAGCGGGCATCTGCTTAGCGCTAGCTGCAGAATGAAGAATACCAGCAGCGAAGGAAAGTTAGATTCAACTAGAGAAGGATGAGTTACAGGGAAATTCAATTTGCAAATTACATCAGTAGCGCTTGCACTGTCCTGAAAATATTCTCAATGAGGAAACAAGAAAGACTCCAGTAAGAGTCACAAAGTGTCTTCTTGGTCACCACACAGGTACAGACAAGGACCTGTGTTCCTGCACGCTGACAGCACTGGACAACAGACCTGCCATGAAAAGCCGATCAAAACCACTCTTGAAAAACAATTTCAACTTTATTTATCACAGTTGGCCAAAGGCTGGCTGAAGCCCATGGAGGTTCAATGGAAATAAATCACACTAAATGAGTTTTCCCAATGAATTCCAGCATTTGTCACTGTGTAGCATCTAGTATTCCTGACCGTTAGGACAATTTTTAAGAACATATTATTTTCATGTGGTCTGTTATGATCATTTAGATCCATGCTAACAGTTTTGTCCTAATAGTTGTAAACCTCCTTTCATGGTATGCCAAGTAACATATTGTTCAGTCAAATGAGTAGAGAGTCTGTGGGCTCAGTCTCCAAACACGATTTTATAATGCATGAAACCTAAATACTATATTAGAAAAATCTGGTGCCCATTATGATACCATATGAAATGTCAGAGACTCGTCCAAATCAAAGTACTATTTAAAAGGTGACTTATTTCCAAAATATTTTCAGTAATATAATCAGAGAAAATAATTCATTTTTTTCATCCTAGCATTAACCCATTTCCTGTTTGCCCTTAGAAGACTCGCCAGCAGTGCTTGCAGCTGCAGCATTTACCCCAAAATAATGTGAGAACTAATCATAGTCCTAAAGTATTTTCACAAATAGATAAATGGAAAGAAACTGACAATGATGAACTGAAAAGTCTTTTTTTGCAGCTATATCACTGCAAGGTATTGTACAGAAACTGGAGATGGGGATGTTGTGCTTGGCAAGATCTCTTTTGGAAACTCCTTCTGTCAGACAAAGACTGACAGAAAGTTGTGACTGGTGAAAGATTCTTACTTTTGCTTCAGTGCTTGCATTTTGCCAACAATTCTTCCATATCTTCTGGTCAAAGGCCTATATTTCATTGCAGGAGATCAAACCTTTGATTGACTTTTTCATAAATGAGTTTTCAACTGTATATACTCCAAACAGAAACACTGCAGTCAATGAATCACAGATTTGCTTCAGCCTCACAGAGCATGTTTATGTAAAATTAAATGGATGCAGCATCAAGCTGCACTTTTTATTTTTTCTTCTAAGCAGGAAATGGGTTAAGGACATTTTCAGAACATAAGACGGGGACTTACCAGCAGCAAGAGGTCTGAATATCCTCCCATTTGCAGCATGCGGAAAGCTCAGTGATCATCAAACTCCCTCAAAGGGCTGCCCCCATGAGGAGCTGGACACAAGGCCCTTCTCCAGAAAAACCACACAACAGTGCTGTCCCTCCTAGGGACCGCAGACACTACTGTCAGACATCTCAACAGCTGCCACAGCAAGGACAGACATGAGAGAGACCGATGGGTGGACTGCAGCATGCAAGGACAGCAAGAAAGGCAGATGCAGAAACCCTGCTGGCAAGTCAGAGGACACTGAGACAGAGACAGAGACGGCAGAGAGGGCAGGACACCAACTCTGGAGAAGGCAGACACTACCTCTGCACTGGAAATCTAGTCTATACAAAGAGCTTGTTCGTGAGATGGAGATGCTACCACAGTGCCATAATGCAGCTCTTAGGAGAAAACCACTAATGATGAGAAAAGGGAGTGTGAGGGATTTGCAGGAAAAGGTAGATATGAGCCTTTTAATGAGTTTGACTCAGTGCAAAGCCACCTAAAAACAGAGTAACAAGAAGTATTCAGTGGTCATTAGCCCAGGGACACACTGATCTGATATATTCTAATCTTCACAGCTGCCATCCATACTAAATACTACATCAGCACTGGCATTGTCCCATTTTACAGATGTGATCATGGAAGCAGAGTTAAGTGCACAAGGTCACATATCCAATAGGCTCAAAAAAATACATACAAAATAACTAATAATTATGTTTATGACTCATATTTAAACTACAATTGATATACTATTTACTTACGAAGAAAAGTATCTTTTAATATGTTATTCTTTTAAAATAGCTAAAACAAAAATCTTCAAAAGGTGAGCTATCAAACGTCTAGGAAATTTTGTTAACTAGAATATAATTTGTGTTGTTATAGATAACGAGGGGACAAGGGACTAAAATTTAGAACTAATCATACTTGTGACAGACCCAATTTTTCATATTCTATAGTAATGTGGAATGATAGAAGTCTTTACAATGCAATCAAATTCAAACACCCTGGCAGTATTTTTGAATTACCAAAGTAATGCCAACCCATATTTACATACAAGATGTATCTCACCTGACAGTTCTGGTGAGTTAGTGCTTACCCATTTTTGGGAGGGGGATTGTACCGGTCCATAAAAACCGGTGTCATCCCACACAAATCCAGAGTTGACAGTGCAGCTAAAGACGGCCAACTTTTGCCATACCACATGACACTGACTGACGTATCATTTAGGGAAAGATCGACATGCTGCATGATACATTCTTTTCCACTTTTTTCTTTCAATATAATTGACCAACCTAAGCCAGACATCCTGGAGAAAGAAAACAGATAAAAATTCTTACTGCATTGCAGGAAAAAAAAAATACTAAGGGCAACTACATATATCATCCCCAAAGCATCTACTTCCTTAAAAACCAAAGTCAACATTCTCAGAACACAGACAGCATCATTCATTCCACCAGCATGTCCCTCTTTAGACGTTTTCTTCTTGCCCAACACTCTCTCGCTGGGTATCTGGGATATTCCAGGGACTGGCAACTGAGACATAGTAAAACACAAGTTCTGCCCAGAAGGAAGGACCCCTGAACACCCTTGCTTTCCTCGGACAGATAACTAGGTGATTGCTGCCTTTCATAAAAACTTTAGGTTATATATATGGAACAGGAAAGTGATGTATACTACATAGATGCACAAAACCACACAAAATTATCAAGAGACAGCTCCCCGCAGTCTAACCCTCCCCTCTCTCCTATGCACACGACACTGAGCTGATGCTATCATTCTTCTCTAAAGTGGTTATAAACTTAAAGTGTCACAGTCCTCTCCAGGAGCTTCCCCAGCCACCACTTGAGGGCACAGCGCGCACCTGAGGGCCTCTTTGGTTTTCACAGGAAGGCCTGTGTAGGGGCTGACAGGTTGGAGGATCTGGGCCAGTGCCGCTTTCACGGATGTGATTTGTTTTGCAATATATTCTTTCTTCCAATACCCAGGTTCTTTATCCTCAACTGACAGTAAACTCACAGACACAGCTGTCTCTTCTATGGAGTTAACTTTCCAATTTGATCTTTTAGGTGAAAACACAGTTGAGTAGATTCTGATCCAAATAAAACTGGGGGAGAAAAAGAAAATATGTCATCTAAGAGATATTGCCATGTACCTGTAATAGTGATATATTAAATTAGCAATGCCTACTAATTTTTAAATAGTGTTGATTCCATGAATAAGTCAAGCTGAACATTTACAGTTGTTCATGTGTTAAAGTGAATTGCCATTTGAAACCAAGTGTTTTAGATTCACCAACCCCAAAACACATGTAAAGAATTAAGCCTGTTTCTGAGGATACAGTTTAAAGTGAGTGATGTTATTTGGAATCATACAAACCAATGCCTTCCTAATTGATAGGTCTCTTCTAGAAAAATAACAGGAAGTATGATTCTTATCTTGTTCTTATATTTATACGTGCCTTTAAAAGATTAAAAAGGATAATCTTTTAAACACACACATAAATGTCAATAGTGAATAGATGAATTATACATTCGTTTTGCTTTCTATAAGTAGCTTTTCCACAGTTAGCTTCACAGATAAAAAGGGAAGGTTATCAATAATAAGTAACAATGACAGTGAAGCTTTTTTGAGCATGTACTGTGCGTTAAGCACTGTTCAAGCACTTCATCTACATTAGCTCATTCAATCCTCACAACAAACTCACAGCAGCTCCTGTTATTACCCCCATTGTACAGATGATGCAACTGAGGCCCAGATACAGAGTAATCTGGGCCAGTACAGTGTTCTCTGGTATGTGGTGGGCCTAGGACTTGAACCCACACAGCCTCAATCAGAGTTCACGCTCTTGCCCTACATGCTTCATTTCCTAACAGATCTGGCTTCTGAGAAGCTGAATAAGTTATCCAAATCAGAGAGCCAGTAAGCCACAGTGCTGGGATTCAAACTGCTACCAAAAGGGAGAAGTCCACAGTCCAGTGGTAGTCAGTTGGCAGCGGGCTTACGACTGGACCCAATTGCTTCTCTCAGCCAAGGTTCCCCATCACATATGGAAAGTGGAGGCACAGGTTAATATCAACTCCCTAACCTGAAAGGTGAGCTTTATATAATTTGATTATTTGTTAATTTGCATCTCCACATTTCTATTTAGAGAAGTGTGGGGTAAAATGGCTGGTGGCTAAGTGGCTGCTGGGAAGATGCGGAAGCTACTGCCCCAGCTGGGATGCTGCTAAGCTGCAGGAGGTGCGTGGGAGGGGCCACACGCATGCGCCCCAAAGAGGAGGAACTGTTCATTTGCTGCCGCAGAAAAGGAGTTGGGAACACATCTCCTCCATTCAGGAGTGACATGGACTTCCCAACAAACACAAGCTCACACATGATCACAAGTCTACTGACATCTCAAATCACGTCTTACCCCACGAAATCATGTCATGCCAAGCTGTTGAATTAATGCACTTAAATTTTCAATTTAGGAAATTCTGGGCTTTCATATGTGAGTCAATAAATGCAAAATAATGACCAGCTGAGTGCAGCTAGGTAAATGGAAGCTGTTTTATCCAAATCTCTTCAACAGACACTTTTAAAAACACCCTGTGCATAAAAAGCTTACTTGTGTTTCCTTCAAATTTATTTTACTCATTATCTCATTCTGCATAAGCATGCCTTTGCTTTAGAAAGTTCTTTACAGGACCTCGAATTTCTTGTATCAGTACTGCCAAATCACTGCCTTGTAGACGTCCTCCTTGTAGACGTGCCAGCCCTCACAAAGCACAAGAGCAGGCGGTGCTGTGGAGGGGAGGTCAGAGCAGCAACTACACAAACACACAGGCACACACACCCACCACGAGAGCAGCAACTACACAAACACACAGGCACACACCCCCACCACGTGTGGTGGGCTGCATCACACAGGCACATGCCTTTACCACAACTGAAGCCTAAATGGAAACATTGTGTATTACGAAGTTGGAATCTCCTGAGATTGTTCTCCTCCTTATAAAATAAAAATGTTAAGTTTAACATGGTTTTAACACTCTCCTTAAATAAAGTGAGATCTCTCCACAGCATTACCATTACCATTTGGGGCATCTGGACGATTCCTTCCTTGAAAAATGCCTCACTGCATTTTGCTGGAGTCAGCACCATCATCTCTTTTTTAGGATGTAAAGAAAAAGACACATAAAATTCTACATTCATTCTAGAACTACTGTCAAAGAGAGGATTATTTCACTCATGGATGTGTGTGTGTTGAGATGGACAGACAGACAGACAAACAGACATTTAGGAAAGATCTTGTTCAATTAAAAAATAAGAAAAAGGCACCCTTCCCAACCTGAGAACAGTATATGTCCCCCCCTGAGTAGGAAAACAGTTGAGGGCAGCCTTAACAGCAGCTGAAGGATTGTTTTGAATTACTCAAGTGGCAAACACATAACTTCAAGTCATTTCAGAACTTGACTATTCACTGGCATGACCTGCGGTATATGCAAAAAATATTCTTTTCTTTAAGTATCTGAGTGCAAATAACTAAAATTATTATATGACAGATTAGGCATTAGACATATTATTTCTACTTACCTCTTAAATACTATTGAAATTAATTTTCTTCAATTTTAAAAAGTGGTTAAGAGCTGGGCGTGGTGGCACACGCTTGTAATCCCAGCATTTGGGAGGCTGAGACAAGAGGATCCGAGTTCACGGCCAGCCTCAGATACCTAGTGAGGCACTCCGCAATTTAGTGAGACTCGGCTTCAAAATAAAGAATAAAAAAATAGGGCTGGTGGTGTAGCTCAAAGGTAGAATGCCCCTGAGTTCAATCCCCAGTACCGCAAAATTTAAAAAAAAAAAAAAAGTGCTTAAGAAGCTTTTATTAGTTTCCTAGATGTTCACCAAACGTTACCGAAACCTAACAGAGAGACTCAGTTTTTTTCCTTACTTGTCATTGGCCAAATGATAGAAGCGTCTGCTCACACATCCAGCACACAGCAGGCTCACGGCATCCAAGTAGGAGAAGATCTTCAGCAAGATTTCAGAAGGCATTCTGAGAGAGGGGGAAAATCAGACAAGTGGTCCAGGGCTTCATCTACAGATTACCTAGAAAACAACCAGCTGTACTTCTCTAAATAGAATGCCACGAACAGGCCCCTCCTGTAGAAGGAAGAGGCAAATGCACCTTCATCTTCAATTGTTTTCTTGATGGAAATTGTCTGGTTATTACAATTCTTGTGGCATAATACAGGATACAAAGCTCTAACTTCCTCTGCATTTTAATCATGCTCATGCATTGAATCAAGAGGTTTTCGCTGCCTCACTTATGAAAGTATGTATTATTCTTTGATGAGACAAGAAATAAGGAGCAGAAAACACATTCTTAGCTCTTAGTGAGAAAAACACAGAATCCTTCCCTGTCAAAAAACCTGATGGGTAGGATGGGAGATATCCACTTATTTCCCACCTAACCCTCTGTTGTGTCCTCCTGCTAAACATCCCACACTTCCGATTGCTTCCTCTGAGGATTTGAAGACACTAGGCCCCATAATGTGTGCTGAAGTGACTTTTTCATTTTCATGCCTACGTGAATTATGTGGTGATGTACTCTCAATGTTCCATCTACTTCTGTAATCGCAGAATTCTACAAGCAGTACAAGAATATGAAAGCCCCTAGAAGCATGACTAGTGTAAGTGACATTGGGGCTTTAGGCACTTGATGAGCATCTGACGAAAGGGTGAATGTCAAAGAAGCTACAGACAACTGTATCAATGATTAGGGGTAAGGGGCCTCGGGGTAACGCATTGGGAGGGAACCCGTGGGCCAGTTCAAAGTGGCTTGCACATACTCTCTGCCTGTGATTTTGTGGTTCAAAAATCTGTTATTTGTGATGAGAATCGGCTGCTCAAATGTTTCATAGTGAAATAGTCCTGAAGTTCTGATAATGCTGAGAAAGAACAAAGTGGATCCTAACAGAAAAGATCACTAATGTCACATACATTTGATACATGTCACTATAAAAGTGCCCCAGTTTCAGAAATTTAACTGGGAACTTTCTGAGTAAAATGCCTCAGCCAATTGCTTACATTCATAGTCAATAAACAAATTCAGAAATCCCTTATATTCAGAATCAATATATTAGATACTTTCAATGATAAACAGTCTCCATTGCCAAGGACAGCAAGGTTGCAAGGAGATATGTTTTTGTGATCATTTGGGTTATCTACTACATATAGTTTTTATATTTTGTTTTAAATATTTCATAAAAGTCCATACGTATTGGTTTTTTTTTTTAAATCAGTGCAATTCAACAAAAGTCAGAATTGGATTTAAAGATAACATTTCAGAAAAGTGTGTTGTAAGAATTATTTAACTGGGATAAAATCCCATTCACGTCAGGCATTGGGCAGATTTTTACCTTCCTGCCCACCAGACTCATATCATAAAAGGGGATCCTTTGTGTGTGTACTTCGGAAATGAGGAGAAAAACCTCTATGTTATAGTTAAAGCATTCTCAATTACTGATCATAACTGATGATAAGGTTTCCTCCAAGATGGGACAATCAATGCTTACACCCATATTGGGTTACTTTCTGTGGGATTCTAGTTATTTCACATTCACAGTTTTCCATAATATATTATATTACAGGGGAGCAGAAGGAAGATAAGGCATGACTGGGAAGGAAAGTGAAATGAGGATGACAGTGAAGTTTAAAACAAGGAAACTGCTTTATTTATGTGTGTGTGTTGGGGGGGGGGGTCTGCTGGGGATTAAACCCAGGAGCATTCCACCTCCCAGCAATACCCCAGGCCTATTTTATTTTTTATTTTGAAACAGGGTCTCACTAAGTTGCTGAGGCTCACCAGAAACCTGAAATCCTTCTGTCTGAGCCTTCTGAGTCCTAGGATTACAGGAAACTCTGCTTTAGACCGACAGGCTTCCCTGAGAAAATTTGAGCTAATTTGCATATGCTCATTTTCAGCACAAAAGGAGCTGAAATTTGAACATGTCTTCGTCCCTATTTCATGTTATGGGCTGACTCCAAAATTCCTGCATCCATAATCCCCTCCCCCCCCCGTTCCAACGGAGAATGCTCACCTCCTAGCAAACCACCTGCGCGCTGGTCCCCAGCTGTGTCCTCAAGGACGTCAGCCTTCTGTCCCTGCTTCCCTCTTCAGCATCATTCACATCAGCCCTGAAACACTCCCCAAAACAGCTCACCCTAACATTCTCCTCCCTCAGTTACCGCCCTCCCAGTCTCTCTCCAGTTACCACACAATCCTGTGACCCCTCTCACTGCGGAGCTTCTGGGAAAGAACAAAAGAAAACAAAAACTTGTCTGCACCTCCTGCCTCCACCTTCATGCCTTCTACTTTCTTGCTCTTTTGTACATTTCAGTGTGACACACAACATGTAAGAAAAACTGTAACAGTCAAGTGTCCGCCCGTTCCCTTGTGCTGGTCTGAAATAATCGGAGGCTTCCACGCCATCCTTGGTGTGCCAGCCATCCTCCCCTCTGGGCACAGCTCAGAGGCCGCCCCTGTTCTCCATCTCCTCTCCGGGTTCACACCACACCTGGCTCTCAGGCCGCGTGGACCTAAGGCGTCGCCCCTGGCTCCCAGGTGGCTCCTCGATGCCCCGCTCCTTGGGCTTGCTCCACGGCTACCTTTGTTTTCCTTCTCGACTCTGCCAACACGCTCCATCCTCACCCCTCACCCAGGACAGCAGATCCCCGCAGGACCTCGCCCTGAAGGCGACTCCTGCCCACTGTCCCGTGGCATCCTCCTCCGTCATCGCTGACCCTCTTGTGCCCACACCCCAACTCTTTCCCACCCCGCCAGCGGCACCTCCACTTACACAGCCGCTCGAGACCACAGTTTCTTTCAGGTTCCTACCTGAGATCTACTTTCCCCTCATATCAACAACTCATTCATAAACGAGTGTTATTACACCTCCAAAGGGATCCCGAATTTGCCTGTCTCTCCAGCCCCTTCCCCCCCTAGAGAAGAGAGACGGTAAACAAGTAAATGAGGTAACTGCGGAATCAAATGACATTGCGCCACACTGTGAAGGAAGCCTGGCTCCTCGCACAACCTCCTCCTGGCCACCTCTGCACCCGGCTTCAGATCCCACACACTCTCCTCCGAGCTCTTGAATCGCAGTTTTCAGCTCTTGTCTCCAATGTCACCTCCTTGAGGAGGCCTTACCTTATCATCCGACCCATTATTCTGCTCTACGGAACCCATTTGCTTTCTTGACCACATGCATCCCAATTTATAATTATTTGCTTTTGGAAAATCTGTCTCTCCTACCAGCCCATCAGCTTCATAAGAGCACACGAGTGGCTTACTATTTCTCTGGCGAAGCACACCACCAGAGACAGAGCAGGTTCTTGAATATTTAAAGATAAGCCAAACTAACAAATAGTGGCACTATTTCTCACATCAGATTATTCTATGACAGATTCTATTCCCAGAGTAAAGGGTTTTAAACTTAAATTGGTGTCCTTAGTTAAATATCTTTTCTGGCTTTTCTTTGTGGTACTGGAGGTTGAACCCAAGGGTGTTCTACCCCTAAGCTACACTCCCAGTCCTTTTTATTTATTATTTTGAAACAGGGTCTAAGCTATTGCATGCTGGCCTCAAACCTGTGATTCTCCAGCCTCAGCTTCCCAAGAACTGGGATTATAGGCATGCACCACCATACTTGTTTTTTTGTTTTGTTTTGTTTCGGTTTTTTTTTTTGGGGGGGGGGGGGGGGGGTTCTTCGTAAAATCACACTAAAACATGTACATTAAAATGTGCACATAAAAATATTGAGACTTATAGTTGAGCTAGTTACGATAGAGTATTAAATGCTCAGAATTTGAGAGCAGACAACTTATGTTTGAATCACAGTTTTGCAACACGTAGAATATGTGGGCTTTACTTCCTCGGTGTAAAATATCTCTATAATAGCACCAAGTTTTCAGGGCTCTGCACAATGTTTAGCATACAGATGGCATTCCATAAATGTTACTATAGTACAAATCTACAGAAATCCTACAACCAATTACAAATAACTTTAAAAAAAATATATGTCGTGGATCTTGGTGCAGAGAATCACAGTAAAGACTCTTTCCATGGAAAAAATGGAGTTCCCAAATGCTGAAAGCCAAGAAATTCAGAGCATTCCTAAGTTTTTAGGAAAATATACTTTAATCTTCTTTCTTCTTTTTTAAGGGTATTTATCAATTGAAAAGTGAATAATTTTGGAGAACATTTTAATAAAAGGAAAATTCAATTTACTTGTCACTTTTAGAAGTTTAGTTCCATAAAACTAGTCTAATAAGGATAATGGTGACAGGTCTGTGACTCATATCAAACTCTGTGTTGTACATTCTTCCTACACAATCCTATTCTTAGAGAGCTCAAAATAGCTACTTGGTATATACAGCACTATAATTTTCTCCAAAAACCCCAGGCCTACACACACACCCCCCCTTAAAAAAGTGGTAGGCTACTTACCTGTCCAGGAACACAGAACAGCTATAGGACTTCTCATGGTGCTGGCCACGCCTGGCATACTGCCTCAGAGCAGTACGGCCTGCAGCAAATTTGGCATCCGGCCCCTTTCTAAAAGGAAAAGGAGGGGTTCAAATGATTCGATTACCAAATGAGGTGAGCTGTCTATTCCTTTCTACAAAATCGCAAGGGACTCATAAACTCCAAAGATCACTCACTGTGAAACTTTATCTCTGCAAAGAAAGCAAGGAAGGGAGGTCAGGAGAGAAAGAAGAAAACAATTTAAAAGATGAGAGAGAAAAGGAAGGAGGGACTGTGACACGTGACCTGGGTAAATGAACCTGAAGCCTGGATTTACCGGGGCGTGTTTTCAACCTAAGGTTTAATACTCGCTCTCTTCTGGACAGTTTTGATAACACGACAGAAAACTAATAAAGATAGCATGTGTAAGAAGCTCAGATTTGTGACCCAGAACTCCTAAAGCTCCTGGGCTTGTGCCGCTGCAACCCTGACCTCTGTCGCCATCCACACGCATCTTCCCTCTGGGCCATGTTCGTGTCCCTTCCCAAAAGGACACCATCCATTCTGGATTTGCAACCACCCTAACCCAGTACAGACTCGTCTTAACTCATCACAACTATAGCACTCTGGATCCAAATAAAGCCACATCCTAAGGTTCTGGGTGGACTGAATTTTGAGCGAGAAGAGGTGGGAGACAATTCAGTAAACAGATGTGATAAACAATACTCGAAACTTACTGAAAAGTATTACTTATTTGTAAATAATCATCCTTGTAAAGTCTACACTCATCTATATTACACAGTCAAAGATAAGATATCTTCATATGGACAAAGGCGTCTAATAGTCGAGCTTTAATTAAAAGAAACTGTTAATCCTCCATCAACTAATAATTTATATCCATAGATCCCAATCTGTGAGTCGTACCAAGAAATCTGTGAGTCCATACAGGAAAAATAAGCCAGGCCTGGTGGCATACTCTTGTAATCCCAGTACTTGGGAGGCTGAGACAGGAGGATCACAGGTTCGAAGACAGCCTCAGCAAGTAGTGAGACTCTCATCAACTTAGTGAGACCCTATTTCCAAATAAGAAGTAAAATCGGGCTGGGGGTGTAGGTTGAAGGTAGAATGCCCCTGGGTTCAATCCCCAGTACCACAAAAAAAAAAAAAAAAAGAAACAGAAAAATAAAATAGGGCTGAGGGTCTAACTTGGAAGTAGAATGCCCCTGAGTAATCCCAAGTAAGTACAACAACAACAAAAAGGATGTCCATCTCAAAATTGTCTTCACGGGGAAAACAAACACACACACACACTAGAAACAGCATAGGAATTGGTTAAGTTGTATGGCCTCCATAAAGTTAACCATGTTCAGCCAATTAAAATGTAGCTTCAACAAGGATCAAAGTGTTTGAAATAAAAATAGGTCCACAATGCCTTTCAGATGTCTGCTTGGCTTGCTCCCTCACCTCCTTCAGGCACTTGAAAATGTCACTGTCTCAACAAACCCTTGTTTTTTGTTTTGTGGTACTAGGGATTGAATCCGGAGGCATTCTATCTTGAAGCTACTCCCTCATCCCTATTTTATTTTGAAACAGGGTCTCACTAAGTTGCAGAGGGCCTCACTAAGTAGCTGGGGTTGGCCGTGAACCTGCAACCCTCCTGTCTCAGTCTCCCAAGTACTGGGATTATAAGTCCGAGCCATCATGCCTGGGCTGGCCATGCCATTTAAAACTACAATCTGGACCCTACACACATACCCTGTATACCTTTCCCCTATTTTTTCCTTAGCACACATCATCATCCGACACTGTACATTTTAGTTATCTATCTTATTTATCAACAGATTGTACACTCTATATGGGCAGGGACGCCGTGTGAGTTTTGTTCCATGCTGATTCTTCGACAACCACAACATGCCTGGCATGCAGAAGCATTCAATAAATGTCTGAGAAATTTAAAATGTATTGATTGAAAAAGCAGGTCCTGTTTCTACTACACAAATGTATTTTTTTACTTCTCTAAGAGAAAAAGTAAATGCATGCATACAGAGAAAAGATCTGGAAGGAAAGACAGGTATTAACAGTTACTATATCTGATTTTAGAGGATTTCAAGGCAATAGGATTTCAGTTCATAGGATTTCAAGTGGTAATGGTTGCTTTTAAATGGGGGCTTGGGGCTCAAGGGGCAAAAACTCCAGGTATTTACTAGTTTTTCTTAATATATTAAAAATGTAATATATTTTGGAAGCCGTCATTGTTTTAATGTCGAAACTGAGTCTCAGGCATAAGGTGGCTAGGAATCCCAATCTGACAGCACAATCCTTTAGAATGGGGCAGTGGTTCCCAAAGGTATTCCCAGACACAAAACCCCCTAAAAAAGTTGAAACCATGTCCCCTGAAACTTGCCTGCAGCAAGAAAACTCAAAATGTCCTAGAAGGCTCTCATTTGATTTTAAAAATTAATGCAATTATTGCATTCTACTGGATAATTTATCTCCCTTTTTCTTATAAAAATTACCATTTAAATTATTTAATATTTCCCCTAAAGCTTCTATGTCCGTTTCGCACATCAGAAAGAAGCACTGTGTGTCCTCTGCCCACCGGCACCTGCCCCTTTGAGAAGCATGATACCAGAGGGCTTAGCTGTTTCAAAGAACACAGATGAATTCAATCCAGCCAGTTCTTACTGAGAAGGTTATCTCCTGTGTCCAGAACTTGGGAGAGCCTGCTGTGGAAATTGTTACGGAGTCAAGTCACCTGTATCACAAATAAATATGTGTATAAACTGTACTTAAGTAAAATAATCTTGGGCAGCTCCTCAAACTCAAGCTGTAACTCTCTCAAAGATAGTTTTTAAATAACGATTGAGCAGAAGATAAGTTCTGTTTGGAACTAGTTATTTTAAAATGGTACCAAAGCCTTTTTCCCAGTTTGAATTCCTAATCCAATAGCAAATGGATTTGCCCTTATCTATGACTAAAATATTTAACAGAGTTCACTTGTTCAGTTCAATTCTACAAATTCTTAATCTCATACTCTGTACAAGATGACGTGCTAACTGCTTTAAAACTCATATTTCATCTTCCTTTATTTAATTAGAAAATGGAGGCTATTTTATTATAAACATGTTCAGCATTTTAAAAGTTTTAAATGTTTAAAATGTTCGAGCCCTCACCCTCTCACCTCCGTCTCTTTTTTTGTTGGTTTGTTTTCCACAACTAAAATACATCGTATGAAGTCTATCATTTCACAAATTAGAAGACTACGGCTCTAATTAGGCAATTAAAAATTTGTCCAAGGTCACGAGCTAAAGATGGAGAGTCTCCAAGACCTTCATTTCCTCACTGTCGTTTCAGAGTTCTTTTTACCAAATGTTAGACAAGATTTTAACTTTTGGCACTCTTGAAGCACATTTCCATTTCTTCCTAAAAACCTACTGCGCATTAAGGGCCACACAATTAGGAATCAGTAAAGTGTGTGCATGTCCTCATGCAGATCTGTCCAAAATACTAAGTATAATAGCATTTAGCTTAAAAACACCTCTTAGATTTTTGCCTGATAGCTTTGACTAGGTTCAATATTTTAAAAATCACATTGCTGTGCCTGCTTTATAGTGTCTTGTAAATTAAATCAATTAGACTAGGTGTAAATTAAGCCAACTTCGTATGCCTTCTGCTATATTTCTTTCAGTGTGACATTTATATATATTCATGCTTTGCATTAAAAAAGAGAACCACTGATTCCTTATTAACATCTAGTTTTCCAAAATGAGGCATTAAAAATAACCACCTTCTTAACCCATAGCCAATCATTCTATTCTTAGCAGGTGACTTTTCTTTACCAAGAAGAATCTATACATGTTGAAATCACAGGCTGAAATGTAGGTTCGAACGCCAGGCCTAATGAGAGGCACTCTCATTACATCATTCCAAAAGGAAGTTGACTCAACTTACAAAGAAATAAAAGACTCATCATATAAAAACCACTCTGCTTCCCTCTAACAGAGCCCCATATAAAGACTAATTTTAGTAATTGAGGTAAATTGATTTAAAGTTCAGGTCTCCTATTTAAAAGCCAGTCTTTCTTGTCTACATAATAGAACTTTCGCAGGCATTGTCACCACTTTGTTACAAGGTGTGTGGTTTGTCTAGCATTATAGCTATTCAATCAAGAGCTATTATCACAGCAGGAAGGAACGGGGCTGTACTTCTGAAACCAGGATGTGTGGGGTAGTGAATACCTAGAGAGGATGTTGGACATAGTCCTGTAGATTCAAGAGGGGGAAAACTTTAGCAGTTGAAGTATTCAGGAATAGGATCTTTTACTATGCTTACACATACATGGACATTTATGAGAAGCCAAGATACAGCTTTTTGCATCTATAGGTCAAGTAGCCTTAGGTGCAGAAAGATAATCCTCGAGAATGTAAATTCTTGGCGTTAACCCTCCACCTGGTAAAACAACTGGGGAGACGGGTACAGGGCTAGGGACAGTATAGGATACAATGAGGACTTACCAAGTACCATTATAGCATGTTGGTACTTCCGACATACTGGACAATCCCACTTCCCTGGGTTAAACTTAAGATCCTTCTAAAACCGCTCTGCCTCTGCTTCCCGCCCCTTTCCCACCTCGTTCCACAAGCTGCCTTCTCTCACTGTAGGGGAGGCTCAGCCCTTCGTCCTCAAAAAAGCGGAGAGGAACACAAGAGACAAGCCTCTAGGCACAGGAAAAAGATACCACAAGCCCCTGAACTTATGGAGAAGACAGCAGAATAGGATTATTATTAAGAGTTGAGCAGGGCGTGGTGGCGCACGCTTGTAATCCCAGTACCTGGAAAGCTGAGGCAGGAGGATCGCAGGTTCCAGACCAGCCTCCGCAACTTAGTGGGACTTTCAACAACTTAGCAAGACCCTGTATCAAAATTAAACCGGGCAGGGGGTGTTGCTTGGAGGTAGATGCTCCTGGGTTCAGTCACAAGAAAGAAAGAAAGGAGAAAGAGAGAGAAGGGAGGATGGATGGATGAATTGAGCACGGGACATGCTGCACGCAACATCCCCGCATCCGCAGCAGGCTCCCGCAAGGCGGCGCAGGTGCCGGCCGCCCTCAGAGCCCGCGAGGTAAGCGGAGGGCGCGCAAAACCATCCCGCTGGGAAGAGACTCCGCCGGCATCACGACTTGTGAACCCACGTTTCAAGATGAAGAGATTTCCTATCGGCTTGTCTTCCATCCTTTCCCGCGGTAAAAAACAAACAGCGTCACGTGCCAGAACCCACCAATAAAAACACTCCCGCAAAAGAGGCGGGACGCGGACGGCGAGAGCGGCCCCGCCAGCGCACCCACCCTCGGGCCCGGGCCATCACCTGAACCCCGAGGCCCCGGCGCGCCCCGCCGCCGCTCCACTGCTGCCCCGGCCCGCGCGGCCACCATGGAGGGGCCCGCGCAGCGCCAGGAAACCTAGCCAGTGCTGCCTCAGGAGCCGACCGCGTCCGGTCGCCATGGAGACCCGGCGGGTGCCGCCCAGCGACGCCCGGGCTCTGGCAGGGAGTGCCCCGCCTCGCGCATGCGCAAGAGTGCACTCCGACTTGCGCATGCGCGGACGGGGCCGGCTGAAGCGAGCGACGTTCTAGATACTTCCGGGCCGGCCTTTTTCCCACGCCCCCGCCGTTCTGTTGCCCAATACACCAGGTTTCAAATCCGCCACTCAAAAGTTTAGGACAGCTTTGAAACGGCCCCGTTAATCTCCACTTCGATATTTATTGTCTGGGTTGTTTGGTATTTTTTTTTTACAAGAAACTGTACTGAAGAAACTAAGTCATTTTCCCATAATTTCAGGAAAGCTGCAATGAGACATAGGACTTCCCAGTTAACACAGCCCCTTCTAGAAGTTACGAGAACACGCGGTTTACACCTGCCCATTCATTGGGTTTGAGCAAGATCTACGTGAAACACGTGACTGAGGCGCAGGCTCCGCCCACTACACGGCCCCGCCCACTACACGGCCCGGTCCCCAGCCGCTGCGAGAGGGACGCCGGGCGCATGCGCAGCCGCAGCACAGGCGCCGGCGCCGCTCGGCCGCCTTGCATTGTGGGAGCTGCAGTTCCTCCCGCTCCCTCTGCGCTGCGGCGCAGTTCGGAGTGAGTGCTCGGGAACTGCAGTTCCCAGAGGCCCACAGCTTCCCAGGCTGCTTTGCGGAGCCATGGCGGGCTAGGTGTGAATGTCAGCACGGAAGGCAATCAGGGCATTTAAATTCAAGTTAAAAGAAGACAGAGGTCTCTCTGGAGACGCTTCTCCATAGTCGCCTAGCACGCCGAGTAATGTGAAGGTGTGGCTTTCAGCACGTGTCTGGCTGGGTGTGCTGTGAATTTTGAAGCTTTGCAATTTGTGGTTAGCATCTCCCCTTAGCGGGACAGTTTTCGGTGAACATGATTTGTACTTTGCTACGAGCTGTACGGTATGCGGAGAAGCTGCACAAGTCCTCGGGGAAGCGGTTGCTGTGGCCACACTTCGTACTGAGTAAAGCTGGCTTGAAGACTGAGCCCACTCTGAAGTGGGGGCTGCGGGAGCCAAAGAAAACGGTGCGACCTAAATCTGCCCTTCGTGTCGCTCAGAAAACCATCTGGACACAGGGGCCGAGCCCCTGTAACGCAAAGGAGGACAGCAGCAAGCAGGTGTCTGTGCATAGAGATCAGGGAGAAGAACCAGCCACCTCAACGACTCAGAAAGGTAAAAAGTAGTACTTTCGAGGTGACCCGTCCACCAGTCAGCCTGACAAAGAGTTTGTAGCGCCCTTTCATACCAGATTCACGGCTAACGATGGAAAAACGATTCAGACCAAATAAAAGAACCGCGAAACACAATTTAGAACCAGAGAATATTAACCTACAAATTTAATAGATTTTAATTTACATTTGGAAGTCGATCTTGAATTTGACAATTGTATTGCGCTGTGTATAAGAAATTTTTCTCAAGCTGTGTTCTGATGTATAGAATGAGTAATTGCATAGGATAAATAGGTTATTAAGTTAGAATCAGCAGAGAAAACGGAATGCTCAGCTCAATTATAACTGCTACTATTTACAGGTACCGAATTATATTCTGTAGATTACAGAATTAAAGACATCCAAACATCCCTTGCCTTCAAACTCATTAGGTGCACTAATAGGACATGTAGAACAGGGAGGATGAAATGTAATTCTGTTAAGATAAGTCAGCCGTTTTCCCAGGTATTTTAAATTTAATTTTCCTCATTATTTCTTCATTTCACAAGTAATTTGTAGCAAAAAATTTAAAAAGGTAATGAAAGCAACTCAGGTGCACATAATTATACCACACAAAGATGACTATTAATATTCTAGTTTTTGTTTTTGTTGTGTGTGGGGGCAGGGGTTACTGGGGATGGCACCCAGAGGCCTTCTAGCTCCAGACTACACCCCCAGCCCTATTTTATTTATTTATTTATTTATTTATTTTTTCTTATTTGGAAATGGTCTCGCTAAGTTGCTGACAGCCTCACTAAGTTGCTGAGTCTGGCTTGGAACCTGCGATCCTTCAGCATTTCCTTCAAGTGGGTTCCAGTCTGAAAACTCATTCACAACCAGAAAGCAAGGCAGTGATCACTGCTTTGCATTAGAACAGCTGCGTTCTGCCTCCCGATCATCCATAGTTAATTTCTCATGACAGCTGAAAGTATTCTCAGCTGCCAGTCAGTCTTGCCTTTGGGAACACCACGTTCTAGTAATCATCTCTTCCTCTCTGCAGGTCAGACACCCCTGGCTGCCAATCTGGCCTTGTCATTTATTATAATAGCTGCACCCACCTGGCTCCTCTTGGTGAAACACCAGGATCTGATCTCCATTTCAGGATTCTTTCATTCCCCCTTTGTTCTGGTCAGCATTCTTAAAGCAATCATCCAAAGACTTGACTGTATAAATTAGAGAAAAGAAGATTTATTTTCTTGTGGTTTCCAGTTGAGTCCATGGGAGGCCAGGGACCTTGAACCTCAGGGCATGGCGGCAGGAAGTGGGGAGAGAGAGCGCATGGCTGTCTCCTCACATCTTGGAGGCCAGAAGCAAGAGAGAAGGAAGGGAGGAAGAACCATATATTATCCCCAAGGCTGCACCCCCAGCCACACCCTACCAGTCCAGGCCATCAACCAGATAATATACTGCTGGGATTACAACCCTCATGACCCAACTCTATCAACCCTGAATGTTAATAAATGAGCTCTGCAGGAGACATTTTATATCTAGCTGTAATACCCATACTCTGAAGGAATCCTGCTTTGTAAGGATATAACCATGCTGGCTTCCTTATGGCTTTGGTAAAGTCCTCCAGGCCCTCCTACAGAATATGGTCAGCGGGTGGGTTTTAGAGCTATCTTCGTCCACTCAACATGCCCAGTCTCAGCCTGCTGAGCCTTTGCTCTGCTGTTTGCCACAACTGTTCTGTCAGTCAATTTCACCTCACCGAATGTGGACCATCAGTATCACCAAGTTCCCAAGAGCAGACTTAGCTGTGTATCAGTTCCTGGGTGCTTACTTGGTTGGTAAATTCTTAATCACTTTTAAATAAGTGCTATTTCATAAAAGCAATAGAAGTTTATCATAAAAAAAATGGGAAAAGCGGGGAAACCAATAACAACCTCTATTGTTTCTGAAAAAAAAAAAGTGTAAAAGATTTATATTTAAATCTGGGGTGATCCCAGCTACTGGAGAGACCAATGCAAGAAGATTGCAGGCTCAAAGCAGGCTTGGGCAACTAAGTGAGACCCATCTCAAACTAACAAAGAAAATGGGCTGGGGATTCAGTTCAGTGGTAGAGTATCACTGGTTTCAATCTCTAGTACTTTAAAGAAGCAAAAAAGAAAGTCTGGGTTCTTAATGTGGTAAATAAATTGAATCTATAAATATACCAGGGAGGTAATGTACTTTCTTAGCATTAAAGAAAAAATGTAACTATAGTAGCTTTTTGCATATATATTAAAATGTGTGTGTGTGATTGAATGCCTTGCACCTCTCATTAATGAGGAGAAGTAAGTATAGTCTGTGTAGGCTCTTTTTTTTCTAAGTTTGTTTGATTCATAGATCTTTCTAGTCAACCAAATTCCAGTACTGAGTTAAATTCTCTTTGTATTTCATGCACCAGTCGGTGAAGGAACTTGGGGATGGCATTTGGGAATATCGCTCACTGCTGGGAGTTCATGCCCATTTTGGTCCTGTGGCCCTTGCAGTCTGTGCACTGCAGACCCGTGCCCAGTGTGGCCTTCGTTGTGGCATTCATTCTCTAAGAAACTGGATGAGGACTTCCTTCTAGAAAATAAGTTGGTATTAAGATTATAACATTAGATAAAATAAAAACACGGTTCTGCTGAAGCTCTGATTTGACAGCTGCTGCCGAGAACACACCAGCATCACTGCTTTGACCCTGACCCTGTGTGCCACCTGCTGCAAACACCGACGAAGCCGGGAGCGGCTGGCCCACAGCAGACACACAGGTGACTCACTGGCATTTTCTCTTTACAGTGAAAGAAGCTGGGAGAGATTTCACCTACTTAATGGTGGTGCTCATTGGAATCAGCATAACAGGTTGTAAAAAACAGCAAGTACCACACCCCTGAAATATCTTTTTAGCTTACCCATTCATCTCGCTCTTGCTTTGCTTTGTTTCATCTTCTTTTTCTGTGCCTTTCAGGTGGCTTGTTTTACACGATTTTCAAAGAACTCTTTTCTTCATCCAGTCCTAATAAGATCTATGGAAAAGCCTTAGAAAAATGCAGATCACATCCTGAGGTTAGTTCTGGGATAAGATTGAAAACGTTCTGGGGAAGAGGAAGTGGGCAGAATTCAAGTAGCTCTGAAGCCAGTAAAATTTATATGATAATGAGTAGTGGTGGGACCTTTGTTCCGTACTTGAAACTCTTTGATCACAAGCACACTGAAAGGTCAGTATACAGATGTTTTCATCTTAATTGTACAAATGAGTTGTTTTGCTAGTTTGTAGATATTAGAGGCTTAGAAAACACCAAACTCAAATGATAAGTTCCTGGTCTATTAAAAAACCTGAATCACACTCTCATGATCATAAGAGTGAGATATTATAAGGCTGTAGCTAAATTTGTTGCCTAAAGGAGCTTTATGAGTAGTAATTTTTACAGTTCAATTGTGTCAATACTTAAGGGCCTGCTCTTTCATGGGCACCATGCCTGCTTGAAAAATAGAAAATCCTAATGTTTAGATACTGGTTTGTTTAATTTATTAAAAATATATTAAAGTAAATTATTTGGAGAGTTATTCTATTTGTTTCAGCTCCTTAGATCTTAAATAGCTGTCATTTTGCCACTTAACATAGAAACTTGTGATAGTGAGGATACTCAGATATGAGACAAAATAAAACTACAAAATTGAGGGCCTTTTTTCTTTTAAGTTTGACATCAGAGTTGTATTTTATAGAGAAGGTTCCAAAGTATTTGCCTTTTAAATTCAAAGAACTACATTTCTACTACATATGAATTTTCTCCTTAGAATTAATAGATGATTGCCTGGTTTTAAACATGACATTGTTACTTGTTTTTTTTCTTCACTGTTTTTGATGAACTGAAATGTCATTTTGATGTCATAGCTTTTATGACAAAGTATTAGACTCCATTAATTAAATTTCATTAAAACTGTTCATAAACTTTTTATCTTCGCACTATGAGACATTGGAGAAATATTTGAACACTGATTTATGTTTGCTTTCTACTTACAAGAAAAACAGCTTCACTTTAGCCTAAAATGTTCTGAAACTACAAGGATACCTATTTATACATGAAAAGGGAGGACTTTTCCTATGTAACCCTTTTTTTTGTTTACTTCTTTTCTCATCCTTGGAGTCACCATTTTTGAAGAAGCTGTAGCCCTGCTGATTTTTGTTCATTAAAATCACTGGGTTTGTCAGCAGATAACTTCCCTAGGAACCATTCGGCAAAGTCACACTAAATAAGCCTCGCCTTCCTTCTGCAGGTGATCAGTGTCTTTGGTGAGCCCCTTAAAGGATACGGCGAGATGTCGCGCCGCGGTCGGAGGCAGCACGTCAGGTATCACAGTCTACTGGAAGTCGGAAGGTTCAGGGATAATTTTTTTAAGTGAAAGCAACTCAGACTTACAGTGTTTCATTTTCTCCACAGTTTTACAGAATATATAAAAGATGGGCTGAAACACATGCGGGTGAAATTCTACATCGAGGGCTCTGAGCCAGGGAAGCAAGGCACGGTGCACGTGGAGGTCAAAGAGGTGTGAGACTCGTGGGTCGGGGCGTTCGTGGTTCTCAGCGCTTGTTGCTTAAGCTCTGGAAAGATCCATAACAGTTGCATATTCTTTTTTGTTTTTTGGTTTGTTTTTTCTTTCAGAACCCAGAGAGTGGCCAATGTGATTTTCGGTACATATTTGTAGAAATGGAATCTTTTCCTAGAAGAACTATTATCATTGAAGATAATCGATTCCAAGATAACTAAAAGCATCAAGCACGCGCTCCCTCTCTGGGTGGTGTGGGGTGGTGTGGCCTCACTGGGATCTCACAGCGCTCTCCCAGAATCTGCTCAGAGGAGTAAGACAGGAAAGAGGGTATTGATCATAAAAGTGAATGTAATGGATTGGTCAATGCCTTTTGATACCCCAAATTAGAGATTTTCTTGCGAAAACCTATGATATAGAGCATATTTTCCATTATCTCATCGACTTGTCAATCATGAGGACTTCAACCCTACTGAACATAATTTTTCATGATGAGAATTTTTTGTTACTGAAAATTTTTAGGACATGTTGATAAAACAGATCTCAGTATTTTATGCGTTTATATTGGGTAATTGTATAAAGCTTGCAGAATAAATTAAAATTCACAAAAAGATATCAAAAGCATCTTCTCTCCATATATTTTGGAATCAGACTTGAGATGAACATGAGAATATTTGAGAACTATAGTGAGTCAAATGATAAATACAGCAGGGAATGGTTGTATACACCGTGTGGTTTTTAGGGATCTCTCTCATACCCCCTCTGTCCGTGAGTTGGGGGAATTGTACAGGGTGGAGAGACAGCTGGGTGGACCGGCTCTCACCCCACCTTTCCTAGCAGGTGTGTGGGCTGGCAGCTGCCTTAGCATCTTCCAACCTCATTGTTCTGTGGTTGGTTAGAGTATCCGAATAAGATGACGGGTACAAGTGCCTGGACCATCATAGCACGCCAGTGTTCCCGCCCCTTAGAGCTTGTGCTGATATTTTATACCACAAACAGAAGCCTGGAAACAAGTGGCTGTCATTTAATTATACATATGAGGTCCTTTTTAAAATATTTTAAAAGTGTGAACACCCTGTTTTATTTAAGTCTTTACCCACAACGTTTGTTAAGAGATTTACAAGGGCCGGGCTTGGTGGTGCATACTTGTAATCCCAGTACTTGGGAGGCTGAGACCGGAGGATCCAGGTTCATGGCCAGCTTCAGCTATTTAGTGAGGCTCTGCAACTTAGTGAGACCCTGTTTCAAAATAAAAAATAAAAATAGCACTGAGGGTGTAGCTCTGAGGTAGAATGTCCCTGGATTCAATCCCCAGTAAGGAAAAAAAAAAGAGACCTTTTTTCTTTGCGGGGATTGAACCCTGGGGACCTCCGAGATACACCTCCAGCCCTATTTTATTTTTTATTTTGAAACAGGGTCTCACTGAGTTGCAAAGGACCTCACTAAGTAGCTGAGGCTGGCTGCAAACCTGTTATCTTCCTATCTCAGCCTCCCAAGTACTGGGATTATAAGCATGCACCACCACCCGGGCTTAGAAACACCTTTATCTGCAGTAGCTTCAGTGTGGTGTTTCCCTGTCGATTTTTCCTTCTCCTTCAGAACTTTCAGTGGAGGGGTTTCTGATGTGTTCTTGAGATTGTGAAGTTCAGGGTAGAAGGGCCCCAGGCAGTTGTCTCGCCTGCTTAGCTTTTCTCCATTTCCGTCCATGTAATAAACTAATACAGTGACATTACTTCTGTTTCTCTTATTGTCATCTAAATATAATTCCCTAACTTCTAATTCATGGGTTTCCACTCAGGGTTATCCTTTCTTTATATACTTACTGTATATTAAACATAATATACGATGTGTGCCACATTAGATTCCATTCAATCACAAAAAAGATCAAATACTAACTCCTGTATACTTTTTAAACTTCTGTGACTACAGGGAGACAGTCTTCTTGCAACTTCGGGTGACAGTCTCCCAGTTTGAGAACTGTTCTTTTCTGTACACAGTAAACTTTTACAATTTTTAAATGTGACCCGATTTTCTTTTTGACAACTACAAATTATCTACTAGTGAATCTGAATCCACTTGGATTTCATTTGACTACTCATTGACATAATTTTTAGCTGATATGTTAACCTATGATGCCTTTTCTTCTAAACTGGATGGTGGGGGGTGGGGGAGTAAGTCCACTGTGAGATGAGTGAAAATAGTCAAGAATCTGAGACCGAAACTAATGACTTTCAACATCCAGGGCCTGAGGGAAGGAAGAGGAGCCCTCAGAAAGGGTGGATAGACAATTGGATGGATGGACAGACGGATGATGGACTGATGGACAGACACACTGATAAATGGGTAGGAGGAAGGCAGAAGGAAAGAAGACAGAAGAGGTAGGAGAGAACAGTCTAGGATAGCAATGCCACCGGCTACAGCCTGAATTGTGCCCCCCCCCCCACACACACACACACAAAATGTATACATTGAAACCTCCAAGCCCCAGCCTCTTAGGGTATGATCATATTTGGAGATAAAGGTTTTAAGGAGGGTGTTTAATATAAAATAAGGCCACCGGGATGAACCCTAATCTAATTTGACTTGTGTCCTTATAAGAAGAGGATATTTGGGGGCCAAAGAGACACCCAGGATGCTCTTGCACAAAGGAAAGACCATGGGGGCCTGGGAGACCACGGCCATCTGAAGCCAGGGAGAGAGGCCTCAGGAAAAGCCAGACCTGCCAACACCTTGATCTCGGGCTCCAGTCTCCAGAACCATGAGAAAATAAGTTTGTGTTGTTTAAACCGCCCAATCTGGGTTGTTACAGCAGCCTCAGCAGGGTAACACAGCACCGGAACCAAGAAAAGAAAGGAGCTAGAATGAATCAGCAATGGCAGATACTGATGAGACCATCCAATGGTCAGCCATTACCCTTCATTTTCTACTCAAATTAACAATATATATTCAGATATTCCCACTCTGGTGTCAGCCCTCTACTTTTGAGCTAGACTCCTCTGCACTGGAGAGAGAGCAACAGGGCTTTAACCATGTACTGGGGAGCTGGTTGAGACCAAATCCTCATGTGTTGAAAGCATGTCCCCAGTACAGCAAGGTTCAGAGGCGGAGCACGGCTGAAGGAGGTGGCTCACCAAGGGCATGACCTTGGTGACTATTTATGTCCCTGGCTGCTTCCTATCCCTCTCTTTGCTTCTGAGCGTCATGACTGAAAGTAACTTTTCTCCACCACATGCCCTGCCACTGGTTTCTATGCTGGAGCCAGCTGGCCATGAACTAAACCTCTAAAACTGAGCCAAATAAAGCTTTCCTCCAACTGCTTGTCAGGATTTTGGTCACAGCGATGGAAACGCTGACTAAAACAGAGATTGTACAGAGGAGCGGGGCTGTTGCTGTGTCCAAGCCTGACCATGTGGTTCAGAAGCCTTTGGAACTAGTTTGAGCAAGTTCAGAAAGAAAGGTCTGGAGACGCAGGATGGAGAAGCGGGGTATTTTAGTCACAGCAACCAACAGCTGACTAAAGCATCTTCATACCATGGCTTGTCCTGTTCCCAGGCTTTTGCTTTTGTAAACGGGGCTATTTGGAAGTTTTTTATATATGTCCCTGATTTTTAGTATATCCCTAGGACAACTACTGAATATTGAATGTTCAATTTTAAGAAATTTCAAAATAATTCTAATAGTCAACACTATTGCTAGCTGTGCCTCTGTAAGAAATTCCGTTCCTCTACATTCTCTCCCACCCCAGTTATTGTCATTCTTTAATACTTGCTAGCTACATGGGTGTCAGAAATATCTGAAAGGAGGGCTAAGAACGCTGCCAGCTTTAGGAAACAGAAAACCACAAAATGATATATGTAGTCTCGTCACGCCCAAAGTAATTCTGCATTAGAGTAATGTAACAACCCAAACAACATTAATCTAATACCTCTAAAAGGTTGAACGACTGCAGGGTTGACATAAACATAAACACTCTTTTTAGGGTGGGAGCACAGAAAGCAGAAGATAGTTTATGGAATAACCACCTTGGAAGACCTTTTACCTTGTCATATGACAAAAATGCAAAGAAAAATAATATTTTGATATGATAGTTAGTAGAACCACAAAAATGCTTTGATTCCTATCTGTTGACTCCAGAGATTTTGTTCACATTTAGAAGAATTTTTTGTTCACCTTTAGGAAAAAAAAAATCATTTTTAGGATAAAAGCATTTCTTTGACTTCAGTGAAAGTGGTGCAGCCATTGGGTGTAAGGCTGCAGCCTAAATATAAGCCTAATAGCCCTTTGCACTGATCAGACACGTATGCGGTGATCTGTCTACTGTCTAAAGTAGTCCCACCTTTCTTTTTATTGTGTGGTGTATGATACTACCAGCAGTCATTTATCTATGGGGAACATGTAAAAAAAACTACCCCAAACTTGTCCCAACACCTAGAAAATGTACTGAGGTACTCTGTCCCTTTTCCCACTGATCTCCTATTTCCAGATTTTTTTCATCCATCTGAGAAAAAGATTAGTTGGTGCCTCTCTGGTTTGCAATGCTAATACTAGTATCCCTGATAAACCATCAAGTGCCTCTTTCTGCTCTCTCCCTTTCTTCATGAAATTTGCAAAAAACTTTTGTTTAAAACAGTTAACAGGAATGCAAGTACATCATAAGATGTTTAACATGTACCTGTTCCATGTATTACTTTGAGATCTGAAGAATCTTTAACAAGCCAAAATTAAAGCTTAGGCGAAGAGGGCAAATTCATCCAATAGAGAATCCTGCCTTCATTCCTTGTAATTGGTTTCAAGAGCTGCATTTATTATTCACAGAAATTATTATTTGATGTGTGTACCATCAAGTCATGGGACAGATGACACGTCGACGGAGGAAGAGAAAGACTGCAATTTGGGCCAATCACGACTCTCCATTCCAAAGGGGTCTCGCATCTGAGAACTGTTCACACACACACACACCCCTCCCACCAGGCAAGAAGATGGAGATGAGCATGCCCGCTTCTTTGAGCAAAATTGTCAACATTGTTTTGAGAGAAGTAAATGCAATCAACAACTAAATGCTGAGGGAAGCGCATGGCTTTCTGCCTAGAGCGGAAACTCTAGCAGAGTACGTATTGATTTCCACATGAACCAAGCAGGACTCCTTGTCCTTGGTGCAGATGATGGAAATCAGTGGTGTTTTTCCTGGAAGCCTCTGGCTCCTGTGTGCGATGGACTGCCAGTAAGTGCTGCCAATGCTCCTTCAGAACAATTCAAAGAAGAGTCATGAATTCATTAAGCTAAATATCACAGTCATTGATATCAATTTGTATTTAGCCTATAGATACATGAAATGGGGTGATACATAAAAATAATATAATGTCACTTCAAAGAGTTTCAAATAATATAAATGGATCTTAATAGGCCTATTTTTCATATTAAAGAATTATTAAAATGTTCATTTTATCTTTATCAAATATGATTGCCTCATTTATTATAATCAAGTCATTTCATTTCCAGGTTATTTAATCCAGGAACACCAAAGCATTTGCTAAGATGAGTGTTTAAGTTTCTCATTAATTATGGCACTGGCAGCTACACCGTAGTCCTTTTTCACGGTAGAACTCGAGGATGGAACAAGTAGACCTCTTGGCTTGGTTGCATCCTGTCTTTGAAGTGGGCTCCACTTGGCTCCCATGGTTGCAAGCCTGAAGACATTTCTCAAGAAGGTGCTTGCACTCTTTGTATGCAACAGGTGTCTGCAGATGTGTAGGGTCTGTCTAGGGAACTGTCACTTCCAGGTGTGGAAAGCTCAGTAGTTAAATGACACCCAACACTTCAGAATCCAGGTGACTTCTTTACACTGAAGCTCATGCAGGATTCAACTTCTTGCTATGGGACCCAGATTCGGAAGTTCATCCCATGGAAAAGCCAGTGTCCAAGAGACACGTGTTGTGGAGAAAGAAAGACTTTATTCAGTGGCTAAAGAATGGAGAAGGAAGCCGGGCGTGGTGGTGCACGCTTGTAATCCCAGCATTCCGGAGGCTGAGACCGGAGGATCTGGGTTCAAGGCCAGCCTCAGCTACCTAGTGAGGCACTCTGCAACTTAGTGAGACCTGGTTTCAAAATAAAGAATAAAAAATAGGGCTGGGGGTATAGCTCGGAGGTAAAATGCCCCTGAGTTCAATCCCCAGTACCGCAAAAAAAAAAAAAAAAAAAAAAAAGAATGGAGAAGGAGAAGTTTTGCTCACTATCAGCTTCTCTGCTGCAAGGGTTAAGGTGTTACAGATAGGTAGGGTAGGAATATTGAGGGAGAAAGAAAGGATAATAAAAGGGAGAGATTGCCATGTCTTTTCTGGGGATAGGCAGAGATGTTCCAGGGGCTCAGGTGCAACCTCTTTTTACTCCTTCCACGACCTGGTGTTTCTGGTCATAGCAGCTGGCAGATGTCTTTGAAGGAGAAGGAGAAAGTCTACAGCAAGTTAACTCTGTATTATAATTTCAGACAAAGCATTTCTCAAGCAACCAACATTTATATGTGCAGAACTGAGTAGAATTCAACCCGAAGGTTAAGGGAGCAAAAGAGATAGACAGTGTGAAGGCAGAGATATCAAGCCTCTCTATCCCACTCCAGACACTCATAGGACATGTTCAGGCCCAAGTTCTGAGTCAGCGTTTTCAGTGAAAGTGACCTTCAGGTGCCAAAGAGTAACCTAGGCAACCGTATGTATACCATGGTAACCTCAGAGGTGTTACCTATACCAATAATCTGTGTGACAATAAGATGTGTGCCCTCCAAACCAGTGATCTCAAGTCCGCTAGGATCAAGGAAAGCTAGAGGGTTTATTTAGGGTTTTCCCCAGTAACCTTCTGACTAACTCTCGTTTAAAGCCCATCAAGCCTCAGTTTCCCAAGTTATTTTCTTCTGTGTCCCCTTCTCTCCTCCATCACTATCTCTGGCTCTCTACCTCCTCCTCTCACTAGCGCCTCTCCTAACTCCCCCATCATCACTTCTCTCTACTAAAAACCTTCTCTCTATAAAAACCTACGTCTACCTGTAGACTAGCTCAACAGGTGTTTATGTACCTTCTCCTCAATTCAAATCCGGGCAAGATAACTCTTTTAGTTAGGTGGTCCCGGGTCAGCAGAGGTGAGGATGCTTCTCAGTCTTTGGAAGGAACATAGAATTAGAAATGTGCACTTCATGAACGAGCACCAGAGAATCCTGTTGATCTTTCTAATGTTGACACCAAAACCCCATCTCATTCTCAAACCTGCTCCTCCTATTTTCTTTTTCTTATTTGCAGGGAGCAGGACCAGACACTCTATTGACTTTTCCTTCCTTATAAGAAGCACTGCAGATTTACAACCAAGACTCTGAGCTCAGGCTCTGCACCGCCTTAGTGAGTTAGAGTCCCAATTCTGCCACCGTGACAGGCAATTTACTTTACTCCTCCATAAATTGCCTATTATGTTTCTTATCTATAAAATGGTAAAATAATAGTACCTATCTCCTCATTCCTTCTGAGAATTAATTGCATGTAAAGTGCTTAGAAGATAAAACACCCAGGAGGAAACTAATTGAGAAGCAGGTGAGACCTTCATAAAGAACAATTCAACATTCTGCAAAGAGAGATGAAAGAAGACTCAAATAAAAGAAAACCCAGACTCTATTTTAGGGGGAAAATAGTCATTCCTAAGTGTAAATCATCCCTGTGAACCTGCACTCCCCAATCAGTGAGAGAAACCACAATGATGGGAGTTCTGGATCCCAAGAGGCAAGTCCCTGCTGTCCCATTTAGCCCTGTAGTGAGTTCCAACAGGCAGAAACAAAAACACAAAGCACCGAGGAGCAAAGCAGAGCAAAACATCAAGAATGGAGAAGCAGACTCTGCTGAACCAAGGAAGAAGGAGCTGCTCATCACTGGGGACTAGGAGGCTTCAGTTGTTTCCATGAGCAGCAGCCAAGGAGAGGGGCCTCCGCCATGGCAGGGCCAGACCTAAGGTCCACGGAGGTAATGGCTGAGGGTGGGGCGGGGGCTCTCTGGGTCAGGATTCACACAGGGCAATGGCCAGCACCTCCCCGCTGGGTCCTGCCCCTGGCTCTATCCTCTCCACCTTCTCCACTCCAACTCCCTACCTGGAGCCTCCCTCTTCCCTCTCCCAAGTCCTTTCCCAACCCTCAGCACGGAGGCCTCGACTTAATGATGGAGCTACGTCCTGACAAACCCATTGACAGTTGAAAATACGACAGGTGACCAGCGCACTTGCTGCTCCTAACCTACCAAACAGCCTCGCTCAGCCTGCCGCGCACTGGGGATTCCAGGGCTGCCCGGCATCCCGAGAGTGTCACACTGCAAGTCTTAGGCCAGGAGAAGATCCAAATGCAAAACTCAAAGAATGGTTTACTGAATGTGGATCGCTTTTGCACCATTGTAAAGCTGAAAATTCTGCAGCAGAAGCGTGATAAATCGATCGGGGACCGCCTGTACTCCATTTCTTTCGGCAACCAGCTATGTGTCTGGTCTCTGGTGGGTGCTTTCTTTTCTCCTCTCATCCCAGCTTTATGGTTCCAACCACGGTTTGCCAGGAAATAGAACCACCCTCTTTACTCTGCCCACAATTCTACCTCAAAACGTACTTTCCAATTCCTTTTTTCTCATGGGATACTCCCCCGAAGTGCAATTGACTTGGATAAGAGGGGTGGAGGGCTCCTGATCATGATAAATATTTCATCTTTTACTGACAAGATTGGATTTTCATCTCTAAGCGATAAGTATGTAGCCAGGGGAAACTTATTAGAAAGTGAACTGAGCCCAACTCTGTAGTACTTGACTGTAATCCCAGTACTTGGGAGACTGAAACAGGAGATTCAAAGCCAGCCTCAGCAACTTAGCAAGATTCTCAGCAACATAGTGAGACCCTGTTTCAAAATAATAAGCAAATAAATAAATAAGGCTGGAGGTGTAGCTTAAAGGTCAAATGCCCCCTTGGTGCAATCCCTGGTACAAAAAATAAATAAAAAATGAATTGTGTTAAAGAAAATTTCCCTGTTAGCCAAGTGAAGACTGGATTAAAGTGTAAAGCCAGGCCAGCTTGGAGATGACACAATACTCCCGAGAAGTGATAGGAAACTGGGGAAAATGAGGCAGAAACAGATTTGGAGACTACTGAGAAGTAGACTTTATGAGGATTGAAAATTGGCTGGATGTGTACACAGGAGAAAAATCAGTCCAAGGTGGTTCTGTGGTAATATTTCCAAAGATTTGTTTTGTGAAATGTATTGGAATTTCCATTTAAAAAACAATGTTATGTTCCAGTAATTTTGAAAAATGTTGAATGATATTTTAACTTTTAAGTTTAAAAAGATTCTCCACAGCAGGATTTCTAAGTGCAATTTTAGCCATCAGTATCATGGAGAATTAGATGGAAACTGTCTCAAGTTTAATGACCAGAGAACCCCTGCCACCACAGATACACAGCCAGAGAATACATAGTTATCCCTTGAGAAAACATCACAAGAAACAGTTTGTAAAGTTCTCCATTAATGTTTAATCTAAGGAGAATAATGAAGCCAAAATGGTTCTAAAGATTGGTAACTTGGAGGTGGAGTAGCTGTTGGAAGTAAAATTGTTTCATTTTGAAAAATGAAATGCTACTGGTACACAGACTTCCAACATTCCGAAGAAAATTTAGAACCCAGAAAAAAGGGTCAGGGATGAAGATATAGATTTGCAACCCTTTAGTATGGAACTGATACTTTAAAGGTAGAACATTAGAGATCCAGAAAGAGAAGATGGAGAGAAAATGGACCAAAAAAAAAAAAAATACTCGGAGGGTGGTGAGGGGGGCGCCAAGTGCTGTGTGCATGTATGTCAATGTCAACATGATTTACATTATGACATGAGATGATAATGCACCAATAAAAGCACATTAAAAATATTCGAAGACAAATTTGATCAATAGTAACAACCAAGCTCAAGGAGAAAAGAAAACCACAGCTAGGGATGTCAGGGTCAAACTGATGAAAACCAAAGGTAAAGAAAGAATCCTTAAAACACCCAGAGTAGAGAAGAGACTTTGCTTGCGCTGGGTTGAACACACAGAGTGAGTGCCTGCGACAGAAGCGCTCTCTCGCTTCTTTTGTAGGCTGGGAAAGGTGCGTGGACGGGAACTCTCCTGGGGAGGACGCGGGCGGTGGTGGCACAGACATAGGCCACTGTCAAATTGCAGGGCCATGTCCCCAGGACCTGTGCATTCTGTAGGTAATGCCTCGGTTCAAAGAAAGAGGGGCAGCAGAGGGGAAAGGGCAGGAAGAAGAGGGCGAGTCATGTGGGCAGAGCCTGGTGACAAAGGGCAGGGCTGTGCCAGCCAGTGTTGGCAGCTACAGGGACCTCGGGGAGGACGAGGACCAAGAAGTGGGGGCCACACAGCAGACCCCTAACCTCTGTGCTTCTCAAGCCTCCTGCCCATCAGAGCCACCTGCAGGGTCACCTGAGCCTGACCTCTGGAGGTATGCCGGGACCCCGCATTCCTAAACTCCCAGGGCATTTAATATGCAGCCGGTGACAAGCACCTCTGAACCAGAGCTTCCACAGGCAGCCTTTCCTCATCTACCTCGTCATCAGAATCACTTTCGAGCTTTTAAAAACTGGATTTCAGCGGGCAGAGCCTCTATCCGTCTCCTGCAGCTCCCAAGATAAGTGCCTACGACCCGGCGTACAAAAGATTTATTTTCTCACAGTTCTGGGGGCCTGGAGCCTGAGGTCACAGTTGGCAGGTGTGCTCCCCCGAAGGTTCTGGAAACGAAGGTTTCCAACCTCCCCCAGCACCTGGGGGCTCCCGGGCTGACCCATCTTAGTTATCTTGGAGTCTTCTGCTCTCATTCTCCCCACCTCTTCTTTTCTAAGGACTCTGCCATTGGATTTAGGACCCACCTATATACCCCAGGATGATCCCATTTCAAGAACCTTAACTATGTCATGGAAAATTCCACCCCAGGAAGGTCCCATTCACAGGGTCCAGGTATCAGAACACAATGAGGCTTTTGGCCACTATTCAATCTGCAACAGAGCCCAGGAATCTATGACCGTTAGTGGAATTCTGAAGCAACACGGACAGCTGGGAACGACTGACCAAAAGAGCGTCTTGACTGTGTCTCCACTCTCAGTTCAATACGGCACCAGCCTCCCCATCCCCTGTCGTCTGCTCCTGGTCTTGGTCCTGTATGGGGCTGTCCTTTTGCTGGGGACAAGAGACTCCTTCCGTATTGAGTAAACACACAAGGATGTGACATCCAGTCTGAAGGACGCTGACAGGGCTGCGATGAACGGCTCTTTCTGCATGACGCCAAGAGGACGGTGTGGCTCCCCCTCCTCAGCCACGCCGCTCAGGGGTCCGCTGCCATCTGCTCACACGACATCTGTGGCAATTTAATAAAAAACGGCACACAGAAGGTAACTTCATTTCTGGAGGACATTTAGCTGCAGAGGTAAATGACTTGACTCTCCTGGTGAGAGCAAAGAAAGATGCTCTTAAGGCCACTTACTGGGCTCCCTTCGTGCCGGGAGGGAGGGGCGGGAAGGGGAGGCCAGGACCGCAGGCTCCTCCTTCCTCCAGCTGAGTGTCTCCATGCTGGAGACTCAGCCACAGAGAGGAGAGCTGCGAAACAGAGAGTGCTATTCTAACTCAGTATTACAAAACAAACAACAACAACAAAAAAAAGAAAATTAGGTGAAAGAAGAAAAAATTTAAAAAGACGAAACAAAATTTAAAAAATTTAGAAGACCCCCCAAAAATCTTGACACTCATAAAGCTGTTTTGTTCTTTCCCCCCTGAAAACCGTGAAATCAGGGGTGATATCCCACAAACACGGCTCTGTGGTACGGTTAAGCCATCATTAGGAGCCTGGGTTCGAAGCCACCCAAGGCGTCCATCAGTCCTCACCGCCTGCTCACCCACCTGTTAGGTTAAAATGCAGCGCGTTTCCTATTCCAAAATAGAACTCAGCTCTTGGTTCACCTTAATGCTTTTTACAGATGTCGCCATAAACTTTTTTTTTTTTTTTTACATCCCTGCCAGAGAGAAATCTCAAATGTGATTTTTCTGCTTCCCTGAAATGGACTTTGGTAATACCCTCTGGCTCTTTATGGAAATTATGACATTATGAAGAAGGATCCACAGAAGCTAGCTGTTCATTACAATCGCAGGAGACCAGCCTTCCTATCTGAGCACGCTTCCACAATGAGAAGCAAGGCCGAACTGTTAAATGTGCTTAAAGGTTTTAGCTTAATTAGATTCTGTC
>PVLC010001472.1:0-112507 GCA_004027655.1 Graphiurus murinus
TGTAATCCCGGAATTTGGGAGGCTGAGACCGGAGGATCCGGGTTCGAGGCCAGCCTCAGCTACCTAGTGAGGCACTCAGCAACGCAACTTAGTGAGACCCTGTTTCAAAATAAAGAATAAAAAAATAGGGCTGGGGGTGTAGCTCGGAGGTAGAATGCCCCTGGGTTCCATCCCCAGTACCGCAAAAAAAAAAAAGAAAGAAAGAAAGAAATGTTTGACCTATATGAGGACAAATAGGAAAAATAGTTGGAAATATGATGATTTTTTATGGTTCTTGATTAAGAAGGTCTCAAGCTTCTGGGATCTAAGTACTGTCACAAGAGTTTTTAAAGTTTATTACAACAACTGCATGAGAGAACTTTACATTTGTGCTAATTTGGTAGACATTAGCCACACATGTTTTTTTTTTGGTGGTGCTGGGGATTGAACCCAGGGGTGTGTTCTACTTCTAAGTGCTATACACCCAGACCTATTATATTTTTTATTTTGGAACAAGGTTACCAAGGCTAGCTTTGAACCTGTGATACTCCTGTCTCAGCCTCCCAAGTAATGGGATTACAGGCATGTGCCACCATACCTGGCCATATCTGCCATTTTGAATATTTGAAATGTGTCTACTCTGTGCTGTGTCAAATATACCCTGGATTTTGAATATTTAGTATTAAAATAATATAAAATATCTCAATTTTATATTGATTTCAATGATCATATTTTAGCTAGATTGAGGCAAATAAAATTTATTATTAAATTTAATTTCACTGTTCCTTTTTTATTTTATTTTTTTTATGTGTGTGGTGTTGGGAATCGAAACCAGGAACATTCTCTCTCTGAGGTAGACCCACCCCCTCTTTTTATTCTTTATTTTGCAACAGGGTCTCATTAGGTTACTGAGGCTAGCCTTGAACCTCCTGTCTCAGCCTCCCAAGTACTGGGATTATTAGCATGAAACATCATGCCTAGTTTTCTTTTAACTTTTTAATGTGGCTACTGGAAATATGTAATTATATATATGACTCATATGTGTGGCTCTTGTTATATCCTATTGGATAACACTGACTGGAGATCTCCTTTGATAAATAATGCCTTTGACTATAAATAGTTCTTCCAAAGAAATACGAAGACATTCCTGTGTTAATGTACAGAGGTTAGGGCTTTAAAATTGCAAATTAGCTAAGGACAAGGATGTTCCCTATAACTGTGTCCCAGGCATGAATCGTGTTCAGATTTACCTGTGGGTACTATGTCTACCCCCGCCTTGCTATGTGTCACCCTGATTCTGGTTAAGCAGAGTAGCCTGCCAGCATGGCGGGGGGCTTTTGGTAACTTGCTACTTTACTCTCAACTGGATTGCTCCTGAAACATTTCTTAAAAATGAAACTACTTCAACGATAAGCTTCTTAATTATGTCCTGGGTTCACGCAAGGATATACAAAAATCCTTAGTAGTAGCTAGTTTCCTTTTAATTGCATCCTATTCTTACTTTGGAATATGCTATTCCTTATTCATGAAAAGTTCTAACACATGTCACTCTATTATAGGTGGAGTAACTAACACAGCACAGTATCAGAACAGACTGATGGTTTATGAACCTAACCAGGTAAGAATCATATCAAAAAAGTTCCTTACCTTAATTAAAATGAATTTTAAAAGATTTTTACAGGAATTAGGAGCTAGAATGCCAAGTTTATACCTATGCACATACATCTTAAGCTTACATGGGGCAAAGGAAGCCTCTGTGTAATCTGCTTTTGGGCTCCTTTTTTTTTTTTTTCTTGTTATTGTTACAGAATCCCAGCTTCTCTAGCTTTGTATTGTACACTTGCTGTGTTCTTTCAGTTTTGCATAATGTCAAAGGATTTTGATTGTCCTATCCTTATGTCCTTCTGTAAAGAGTACCATTCTAGGAGAGAAACATGCTTATAATTCCATTATTCTCAAATCAAATAACAATAATGTTTAACTTGATATAGCCAAAAAGGTCTAGAACAGTACCTATGAAAGCTCAAAGTGGAACTATCTAAAGAACTGAGTATGCTTTTTATCTAACAGCTGGAGCCTGAATTAGAAGCATATGATGTTAGAAGCTGTCCACTACTCATTGCTCACTTCAGGACTTTTTTCCCCCTAAGAAGGAATGTTTTTATTCTCTTTTACTTCTACCAAAATATCTATGACCTTGGCAGATTCTGCAGATTTTTATCATTTCTATAATTTGGATAATATAAATTTTTGATTATGACAATATTCCAAACTGATTTGATTTGGAGGTTTGCTGTTCATCTGGTGAAGATATTTGGAATATAAAACAATAGGTGGACTTTGGCACTCTGAGTCATGATTGTTCACCAAAGGTTTGTCCAGAGTGTCTGGAGTGTGTCTAGTATCTTTTTATTTTGGCAATTACGTGGTTCTGAATTTAATGATGGCATTTCTTTTCTCACAAGTGCTTTTCCCAATGTCATTAGAAGCTATAAACTTCAAAGGCTAAACACCTCTGGGTCAGCTGTCTCAAGAGGGATCGTTAATGACAGTTGCTTGAGTTTGGTGCACACATGGTTAAAGAGGAAGAAGGTGTTAACGTTGCTCAAATGAGTTCTGCTTCATGTTTGTACACACATGCTCTTTTTAAAAATTCTGCTGGCATATTGTTTACGGTGGGTACTGGCAAACATCACATCTGCTTGCATCTTGCTCAGAATCTCAATAACTCTATCATTCAGCCCTGGTGCTTATTTCTCTTGTAGGCCTTTGTGGAGTCGATAATGCCTGCCATCTGCCACAGAGCACATTGCTACCTGCCAACAGGCAGGCTGGGGTGACCTCTGCTTCCCCACCACTGATTAGTATTCACACGCTAGCTTATTAGGAATGACCCCGCCAGGCCTCTCGGCTTCTTTGCCTTTGCAGCGGTTGGCGGCTCACCTGGCAGGCACCACAGTGAAGGAAGCTAAAGATATAATCAAGGGATGTAGGCAGGCTTTGCAAACCAGATGGCATCTATAGTCTTGTGGCAGGGGACTGGACTGCTAATGCAAACATTGATTCCTAATACTGTAATGGGGTGTCTCATAGGAAGCACCTAAGAAAATCTTCATCAGAATTTTTAAATTCACTCAGTGGTAATGTGTTAAAGATATTTCTTAGCAAAATGTCTGAAAGAATGGCTTGATTATTAAAGAAGATATTTGATTGGAAGGAGATTCTCATTATATGTTTAAATTGGGGGGCAGATAATGCAAGCCTTTCAAACTATACAAACAACTTTTTTTTCTTGGAATGTATCTTTAAAAGAAGTTAGAAATGAGCTAATATGCCTACAGAAACTATATGCCTACAGTGTATATACCTATAGTAAATACATACCAATGTTTATATCAACATGTTCACTGTTGTTGTTTGCTTCTTTCCTTACAGATTTGTGAATTGGTAAAATTCTATGTATTCAAAACATCATATGAGTTTTCTGGTTGAAATCCAAATTTTTCTTGGCAAAAGGAAACTTGTTTTTTCCTGTGTGTTAAGTGATTTTGGAGAAATAAAATGGTTAGATTTATTTACCTGTCCATTACTTGGTTTACCTACCTGTCCACTTTTTAGTTGATATTTAAAAATTAAATATTTGATTATTATCTAATTTTACAATTTGTATTTTAAGAAGAAGCATTATTTACGAAGGGCTGAACATACCCTTTTCATTATTGAGAGTGCCCTAGAACCAAATATTGATCATATATTTATCATATAAAACTTGACTTTCTACCAATAAAATGAATGTGCGCCTAGAAATAACTTTCCCAGTTTGACAGAAGATGTGATTAGAAATACGGTAAAGGACATTGACATAAAGAAAATGAGGGAGGTTTGTTACTGAATCAAATCTTAGCTCATCCACTGATCTCTGCAAAGCTACCCTCACCCTAGCTTATCAGGCCTCTAATTATTATCAGACTAAGTAAAAAAGTGAACGTGTATTGTCAATTATTATATGTCTGGCATTTTTCTAAGTGTTTTTTGTTAGCTTGTTTAAACTTCACAACAAGCTTATCAGGTAGGTATGATTGTTCTCATTTTACACATAAGGTTAATTGCTCAAGATCACATGTGGGTTAAAACCGAGGCACTCTGGATCCATAGACTGAATTCTTAATCATTACACCACTATCCACAGTATACCTTAGCCATGTGCTTTCACTCTTAAGTAATTTACATGAGCCAATTCTCCGAACTGGGTAAGATAATCATCATGAAAAATTTTAATATTTCCTTATAAAGTGAAAAATGTTCTATAAAATGCAACCCAAACAAGAGGAAATGCCTATGTAAGCTACAAAATAGAATTGGAATATGTGGTTCTTTTGTACTTGTTCTCATGTAAGATGTCCAGGCCTTTCAATTTAAGCAATATAAACAATATTCAAGTAAAAAATGATCAATAAGAATTATGGTTCCCACTGCTAATGAGCCACCCACTGCTGTTTTCTACCAAGGGGGTCTCTTCCTAACAGAATGCACTTGGATTTTTTTTTTTTTGTCAGAACAAGTGGATAAGCCGCAGTCCCATGCTGCAGAGAAGGGTCTACCATTCCATGGCTGCTGTCCAAAGGAAGCTTTATGTTCTTGGAGGCAATGACCTAGACTACAACAATGACCGGATCCTCGTGCGCCACATAGATTCTTATAACATTGATACTGACCAGTGGACACGTTGTAATTTCAACCTACTGACTGGCAAGTATATTTGATTAAGTTAAAAAATAAAAGATTCAAGAAGTGGCCGAACTTGTTTTCTTAGACATCTTTAGTGTATCTCTAAGCATTAAGTGTGCTGGGCAATGGTGGCGCATGCCTGTTATCCCAGTACTTCTGAGACTGAGACAGGAGGATCCCAGGTTGGAGGACAGACTTAGCAACTTAGTGACACTCTTGGCAAACTAGACAGACTCTGTTTCAAAATTAAAAAAAAAAAAAAAAATTAAAGGGCCGGAGGTGTAGCTCAGAGGTAGAATGCCCCTGGGTTCAATCCCCAATACAAAAAATCTAGTCAAGTATACAGTGGTAAGGCAACTTGCTTTTACAGAAAAGCATGCAGGATTTATCTCATGACAAAACTGGACTCATTTGGATGGCTAGGCATCTAGTTTCTTCGGGCTAGCTTGGTGTACATTTTCATGTGACTGAGACACGTGTCAAATCCACTGTCATCAGTCTATATTTACAGAGGAACTTTGATGCACATAGGTGGGATGAGGTACTGAAAGAGTTAACTCTTCACATAAGCAATTTGTTTTTTTACTTCTCACTGCTTATTCCTCTTTTCTTCTGGGTTCAAGAGAATAGTCTTCACTATATGCCCTGTAAAATACTGTTTCTGGGTATAGTCTAGAAATTTCAAACCATAGGATAGTTCTGCGCATCAAGGTTTGGCTGCCTCTCCAATCCCACATCGTATCCAAGCATTTCTACAGGGTAGTCCCAAATGTGGCCCACCCTTATCCCTAAGAAGGATGAAAGGGAAACAGTACTTACCTCTGATCTTTCTTATGTATTGAAAACATTTTGTCTCCTTTCTGCTTGCATTAATAACACCCACAAATGATCAGATCCCTTGTAGGGCTGCTCAGCTAATAAGAAAATCACCTACTCAAAATGGCAGGTTAGATTAGTTCCTGAAGCCATTTTAACAATGAGTGGGCATTCAATCATTCCTGGCTGCTGCTGGGAGTAGCAACACTGGAAGCAAAACCAGAGATTTAGATGATTTGACTTGAGCTCCTGTTTTGACAAAATGATTTTTGAGGCCCACTACAAGTACTTTGCTCTCAGTTGTAGTGATACCTTAGGCCCTGGATCCCTGGATCTGGATTCTGCCTGCTGTAGGATCCAGTTTATTTATTACTCTAGTCAATCCCATGTCAGCTCATCAATTAAAAGAGACTCTTTCACTCTCTGATGGCCTCCAGGGAAGAATATGTGGTAGTGAGTTATTCTGTCTTATTTTTGAGGTGGGAGGGGAAATCTTTTATCATTTTGGCATGTCCTTATCTAGGGATTTTCCAGGCTAGTCCCAGCTCAGGATCTTTAATATGATCTTAAAACTATTACATATGTAAAGAAAGGGAGGGTAGCAACTTTATCCATTTTTTTTTTTTTCTGCCATTTGTCTTCATTTGGGACATGCCAGGGGGCATGGCTCTGTTTTATTGGCTCCTTGGGGTTGCAGCTGTAGCTTTACAAATGTAAACACTTGCCTTGAAAGCATTTGTGGGTACAAGAGGAGGTATTTTGCATTTCTAAAATACACCTTATTTCTGTCATTATAAATCAATGGATGACATAGTATAGAACTCTTGAGTTCTATATAGCTTACCATTGCTTTATCTAATGCTATGTTTACTAACTAGGCTGACTAATAAATGTTTTGACCTGGTTCTGACCCAACACAGATTTATTCTCTGAGAAACAGTGGTTAATTCTTCCAAGGACCGGAGGCAGTGATTAGTTGCTGCGGAAATCCTGTGGAGTAGTTGCTGCGGAAATCCCGTGGAGTATATGAATGTGCCCCAGGGGAAAACTGTATCTCTCAGCGGCAAAAGGGTTAATTAAAATATGTAAGAAATGGTTTTTTTCCTTTTATTCAATTCTCTTTAGGCCAGAATGAGTCTGGAGTTGCCGTCCATAATGGGAGGATATATTTAGTTGGTGGATATTCAATTTGGACAAATGAGCCTCTGGCCTGTATCCAGGTGAGTGGTTGAGGTGCCTTTTGAAGTTTGCACTAGTGGGTCAGTGAGGTTATGTTTTGCAGTGCAGCTACTGAAGGAGAAGATATTCACATGTAGAAAGAGGCTCAGGGTCCCTTGTGTGTGTGTGTGTGTGTGTGTGTGTGTGTGTGTGTGTGTGTGTGTAGAGCTAGGTCAGGCACTAAACTTCATCCTATATCCTAAAAATGCCTACGAAATGATTGCACCCTGTTGAAAACAAAGGTGGGCAAGAGCTTTGAAAATAAAGGTAAAATAAATTGAAAATGAGGAATCTGGGATGCCTTACACTTTGTTGCACACTGAAAAAAAAAATCTAAAAATCTTGGGTAATAGTTTCTTTGTACTTCCCAAACCTCACAAATGCCTCCCTTTCTATATCGCAATTTGTTCATCTCCACAAATGGCACTGTCAGCGGTAGTGGCGTATGGCTGGTCTGACAGGGACAGCTTCTGTCCCAAAGGCACATAGCCCTGGCACATGAGCAGCCCAGGCTGGGCGGGCAGGTTGCCAGCTGGGCCTCGCAGAACAGCAAGAGCCTTGTTGACATACACATTTACAGTATTATTGCTATCATTAATTTATAATCCCTACCCTAGCTTTCTATTTTATATGTTCTCTGATAAAATACTGACATATATTAGCGCTGACCTCCTATCATCCAGAAAAGTATATTGTTATAATTACTTTTATTATCTAATTTCATCTTTGTGGGAAGATTTTTAACAACTACTTCAGTATCCTTAATAGTTGCAAAATTTTCAAGCTTTTTATTCTTCATGTGCATTTCATAAGATATAAATATATGTTTAAGAAAACTTTTTCATATTGTCTGTTTTCAAAATTGCCAAGTAACTAGTTGTTGAGTTATCCTTAGTTATATATTCCCCTTTATATTCATAATATTGTCTTTTTCTCTTGATTTGTCTTGCCAGAGGTTTGCTTGGGGATTTTAGCATATTTCTATTATGTATATAGATCATGTAGAAAAAGAAATCAGCCAGTGTAGGGTAAATATGAAAACAATTAACATGCTTGGCTAAAGGGATGTGAGTTCTACACTAAATGGTCAGAATACATTTTTCTTAGTATACATGGAATGTTTATAAGTCTATCATGCATTAGAGTTAAGTTTAATAAAACTTTAGTATACTTATGAAACTAAGTGTTATATAATACGATGTTCTCTAATATAATGCAATTAACTTTGAACTTAAACATTTTTCAGTAAACCCATTTATCTGGAAATATTAAAATGTATGGACATTTAGGGCTAAAGAAGTCACAATGGAACTTAAAAAAAATTCCAAGAACCGTGTGATAAGGAAGGAAAGCCATACATAGCAAAGCTTGAGAGATAAATATAGCTTACTAAGTTAGAAAATGAATCCAAACATATACTCAAAGAGGTAGATAATAAAAATAAGGATATTTGTGAATGAGGAAACAATACAGTAGGAAAAAATATCAAAGACACACACACAAAATGAATGTAAGATTTTAAAGGAGTTAATCGAAGTCTGCCTTATATAAGAGCTTAGTCACATCCTTTGGAAAACCATAAATGCTCAAACTGTGTTTTCCTAGAAGTGCGTATAGTCTTCACCCAAAAATGGATTAGGCAGTTTTCAGAGTTCTTTAGGTTTTGATTGATATTTTGCTTTTCAGAATTGGTAAACATTGAACTGGGCAAGAGATAATACTTGGTAGTGCAGGAACACTATTTTTTAAGTGGCTTTGGGACCTTTCATTTGACTACTTGCACAATATTAACAAGTTTGGGTTTATCATAAAGCAAATTTAAAAATTTTAAATATATTAAATATATTTATATGGGCATATTCATACTAATTTTAATATCAAATTAGCTCAAGGAATAGAAATCTAGTTTAAGACATAACTTAATGAGAAAATTGTGGACACTCTCTGTATGTATCAAATGTTAAAAGACCAGAGTGATGCTATAGTTCAAAACTTTTCCTCTTGTTTGGGAATAGTCTTGAAAGTTAGCTTGTAAGACATATAAAATTAAAAAGTAAAACAAAACTTCACAGTGACATCATTTGTTTTTAAAACCAAAGAGCTTTTCTTAAGAATGAGCTACTCATCAGATACACTAATTTATGCTAATGACATCTAGCTACCCTCAAATTCTACATTTATTCTCTTGGCTGGCACACTGGTCCTGCAAAGCACAGATATGTTTGATAAAAGTTCTAAGAGGTTCTACTATGAACAGATAATGTGTCCATATTAGTATATGTATTGCCAGTTAAAGTGATCTTTGGAGTAAAGGTCTTCGTGGATAATAAACTTATCATGTATTGTTTTTTTTTTTTTTTTGTGGTACTGGGGATTGAACTCAGGGGCATTCTACCTCCGAGCTATTCCCCCAGCCCTATTTTTTATTCTTTATTTGGAAACCGAGTCTCACTAAGTTGCGGAGTGCCTCACTAGGTAGCTGAGGCTGGCCTCGAACCCGGATCCTCCGGTCTCAGCCTCCCGAATGCTGGGATTACAAGCGTGCGCCACCACGCCCGGCTTACTTATTATGTATTGTGTATCTTGCATTTTAGTTTTGACAACTAGTTACTCGTTATATTGTCATTCTTTCTGAACTAAGTTTCAAAAGTTTTATTTTACGGATGACTACACATCTGCTTATTTCAATGCACTAACAGTAACATGTTGATGGCTGGAGGGAATTAACTACCTTTTCAAAAGCGGGCCACTTTTAAACTACTTGCTGGCAGAAGAGCTATCAGAGAAGCAAGAAAATGGGAAACTGGAATGGTGTTTATGAGAAAATGTTCACTAGTAGGAATTCCTGAATATAAAACAGCATGTTGAGCCAGGCGTGGTGGCGCACGCTTGTAATCCCAGTATTTGGGAGGCTGAGACTGGGGAGGATACAGGTTCCCAGTTAGCCTCAGCTACTTAGTGAGGCCCTTCACAACTTAGTGAGAGCCTGTTTCAAAACAAAGAATGAAAAATAGGACTGGGGGTGTAGCCTGGAGGTAGAATGCCCCTGGGTTCAATCACCAGTACTGCAAAACAAACAAACAAACAACAAAAAACCCCAGCAGTTTGAAAAGCACAGGATAATGGGGGTGAAAATCACAAGCAAACTAATATCAAAGTTTTCATTTTTGTCATCAATCACAAATTTATGTAATATTTAATCAAAGATTAGTATGAAGATCATTAATCCAAAAACATGGCCAGTTAATAAAGATCATTCTTAAATAGTTCAGAAATGGTTCCATTAACATCAATGATTAAATTTATTCATTTGCCCTTGAACATACCAGTAAATAACCTATCTCATTAGAGTGTGCCTTCTGGATCCTAATTCGGGGTCATTTAACAGTCATTTGTAGGACTTGGGCACTAGAATGATGCATGTGAGATGTGGAGAAAGCATCCTATTTCATTTCCTGCTACTACTCCTAATACAGACCACTCCATTCATCACTCGGACAAATGAAACAAGAGACCAGCTGAGATGCTCTGAAATTAACTTATTTAGAGATTGAAAAATAAAAAAAGATAAAGATTAAGATCTGGACTTGTTAGTAGTAAGACTCATAGGAAATACTGAAGATAGTTTCTGGACAAAAGTGAAGGTGACCTTGTTCATTCTGTGGGTGTGTAAACAAATTTCCCGCACTGAAGTGTGACTCTAATCAGGTGTGCTGCGGATGACAAGTAGTACATGAGGGAGCAGCTGCCCAAGTGTGCAAGTGATTAGGCTGTGTTTCCAGATCACTTCCACTGTTCTCTTCATTTACTATTATTTTCTTTTGGCTGGAGGATACACTGCCAATCTGGCACCGCTTTCTCCCAAATGTCTTCTTTCTGCCAGTTTAGAGGAGTGTTTTGGAGAAAAACTGCCAATGCTTCCTTTTCCCTTCTCAGATTAAATACATTACATCTGCTTAACATATGCAATCTCTGTTGGCCCAGGGAACCAGACAAAAGCTCTCTGGATGATTATTTCACTGTTATTTTGCCTTCTAAAAATGTATTCAGTTTATTAGCATGCATGGAGGCTCTAGGTTCAATCCCTGGTATTGGAAAAAAAAAAAAAAAGTTTGTTACCAGGCATGGTGGCACACACTTGTAATCCCAGTACTTGGGAGGCTGAGATGAGGATGGCAGGTTTGAGACCAGCCTCAGCAATTTAGTGATACTTTATTTTAAAAAGTAAAAATGTCTAGAGGTGTAGCTCAGAGGTAGAACACCCCTGGTTCATTCCCTAGTACCACAATAAATAACTAAAATATGTTCACTTGCAGGGAGGGATTTCATCAAGGTTCAGTCCTTACTCTTTCTGGTTGCTTCCTTGGGCTCATATACTGATCTCCAATTTACAAGCCCAGTAGTTAAGTGACTTAATTCTCTCCCATTCTCAATATTCTCTGAAATTTGAATATAATATTTAATCTTATATAACTGATAAATACTAAATGATCTCTACTTTCTATATTTAGTGAAATATTAATCAAAGTCCCACTGGATTTTCTTTTTTCTAGTGGGGTTAACAAGTGATACTTGTCAAATGGATCTTAAAATTTCTCTAGAGAATGAACATGTAAAAGTAACCAACATAGTTTTAAAAATGGACTGGGAGATTTGCCTCATCAGTCAAAACAATTATGAGATACTGTAAGAATTTATGTAAATCTGGGCATGGTGGCACATACCTATAATCCTAGTCCTTGGACAACATAGCAAGACTCTCAGCAACTTAATGAGACCGTTTCAAAACTAAAAAAATAAAAACAGGGCTGCGGATATGGCTCGGAGGTAGACTGTGTCTGGGTTCAATCCCTAATACCACCACTACCAGCAAAACAAACAAACAAACAAACTAAAAAAGTAATTTATGTAAATGAATGAAAGAGAACAAAGTTTGTAATCAGATATCAGAGACACTGTCTAGGACTTAGTGATTTCCCTCCTTATGAGCTTGGTTCCCTGAATTTCAAAGTTCTTTTCGTGGAAAACAGCACATTATTGCATTAAAAGCTTGAGAGTTAATCACACATGTCATAGAAGGCATGAGTGGACAAATCATGAAAGGATATCAACATGTCTGTGGTTGGAACATTGTAGTGCACACCTATCTAGAATGTAGGTGAAGAAATGGTACCAAAGGTGGATAGTGATAGTCAATGGCAGACTTTCAAAGCTGTAGGGTCCCACTTGTTTTCTTCATTTTACAGATGAGGATTTATAAACCTCTCACTAACTACACTATTATGACACTATCTATAAACTAATTTGAATAAGTTCTTTAAGGAAATTTTGTTAAGGGAGGATAGTATCACCTACCTTATCACTGTTCTGAAGAGTAAATGCTATATGTATGTATGTATGTATGTATGTATGTATGTATGTATATATATATATATACACACACACACATATATGTGTGTGTACACACACTTATATAAGTGCTATATATATTTATATAAGTGCACACACACATGTCTAGCACTTACTATAAGATATAGGGGAGGTGGCATGAGCAAGTTTAAATTTAGACTTCCTTTTACAGCTTTATCTTGAATAATCTTCTCTTATTTGACAGGTATTGGATGTAAGTAGAGAAGGCAAAGAAGAAGTATTCTATGGGCCCACACTCCCTTTTGCTTCCAATGGAATAGCGGCATGCTTCCTTCCAGCCCCGTACTTCACGTGCCCTAACCTTCAGACTCTTCAAGTGCCTCATCACAGGATTGGCACCATCTGAAAAGCCAGTGCTCTGTTAATAACCACCATGAACAGGTGGAAAAACAAAGGCTTGACTTTTGGATACTGGGCATGAAAAGCCTCAGTGCTCAATGCTTCCTTGTCTTGTTTTATAGGTCTTATATTCAGATAAATATTAATGAAAAATGAAGTTTTCTAAAATACATTATTAAGAACTCTTGTCACTCTTCTAAGTGTATGTCAACATACAATACAATCTGTATGATTTACAGTGGTGTAGATTAGTGCCAACTTAATAGTCTGTTATTGTTCCGTGAGTCTTTATTCTTTGTATACTTTTTCTAATCAGTGCTGTCTAGGACAACATGACACTGTTAGTATGGCAATTTATTTTACACAGTGGTATCAATGATCTTAAAATCTTCTAGACTTTTCCCTTTACTACTTAAACATGGGCTTATCATTTTTTCTTTTAAAAATTTAACATTTTGCAGCCCTGCTCAGTAAAAATTCAGCATTATGACATAAATTTTTAAGTGCCATATTTTATTCAAGGTAATACAAATAATAAAAGTAAACTGGAACAGCAGTTGGAATACCCAAAAATTTCACCTTGGTTATTCTGACCTTGAGTCAGAACTTTAGAGCCCTTCAGTTTTCCCACCTTGTAAGGAGGATAATTACTGATTTCCATATTAATTCAAATGAATGTTGTGAGGATTAGGCAAATGCTCTGAAATACTTGCCTAAGAAAAAAATGTTACTCAAGTTACAAGGTATTTTACTATCTCAAGAACTCTGTAACTGAAGCAGATGGTTTTTAAGTTTAAAATCACTAGGTAGAACTTGGGAAACATGCTATGGAATAAATGATTCTAACAAGCATGTGAAAGAGACTTGCCTTTCTTTACTAAGAAAAAGGGCGTTTACCAACACCAAAGATATCTAAATTTGTTCAAATCATGCTCAAATAAAAACTCTATCAAACATCTCATTTTAAATCACTTAGTGGGAAATAACATTTTAAAGCTAAAAAAAATTTGTTGTGCTAATTATAGTAGCATAAAGTGCTTTGACATAAACTTGAACCTAGAATTGGCAGTTCTAACAAAAGTTTTTCACTTTGTTAAAGGTTATGTCAATCTTGAGCGCTTGTGGGATTCTTCACCATCACCAATACATTTTATTACTACCACTTTTAATAATGCATAAGAATTCTTTTTTAGACTAGGTTTTTGGGTTTGCTTTATCTAAAACAAAAATAAATAAAACAACATAACAATCACATTTGGACACAAATTCAACAAGTGTTTCTTTTTTCTTAATCTTGCTAGGACTTAGGTCATCTTTATTAAAAAGAAGCCTTTACTGTTTCCCTCAGCATTTTAATCATTTAGTAATCCCTCTCTCATAGGAAAACATCATTTTACTCATGTAGCCATTTTTAGTAATTAAAAGTTAATGAAAAAGTCTTTTTTTAAATATAGAATTCACTAACTTTATATATTGCTATAGGATACCTACAACATTATTTAAAATGATATATGTGACTTTGGCCCATTGTGATTAAAGAACAGAAGGGGATTCTAAGAGGAAGGGAGAGGTAAATTTTAAGAAAACAGTGATTTTAGACAAACAAAACCCATATGGTTGTTTGGATAATTCCAAACAATGAAAATTGATATTGATTACTGATACTCAGAATAATGCCAGTTTCTTTAAAAAGGTATCTAAACTAAAATTTAAAAGCCATCTAAATATTAAAAATAAATTACTGGGTCAGGAAAATGGATTCCAGCAACCTTTACAACAGGATCTTTGTAAAAAGTATTTCAGGTTTACTAAATTTTCAACTTGAAACATGAATTTTCTCTTTAGCAGTTCTACCTTAAAAAAAAAAAAGTCATTAAAATCTATTTGTATTCCTGGGTTCTACATCCAATAAATGAAAGGGAAGTAGTCTAAAAATAAGCTTGCCTGACAATGGAAAGGTAGCCTGGAACTACCCTTGATTATTTGTGTAGATTTTTATTCAAATAAAATAAATCAGCATATATTATCAAATCCCTCCTTGGTGATCATTATAATGTATTATTCACTAATACTGTAAGCATTAAAGTCAGAATTTTAAAATATTTTTCAGAGTTTGAACACATCCTTTATAGCTATAGCCAAAGAGGAGCATCAACAGTAGTACATTTCTTTCCTAAAAAGAAAAAAAAAAATCCAGATTGTTCATAATAATTAATCCTTTTCCTCAAAATTGTAATAATCATATGACTTATGATTACTGAATCAGAAGAAAAAATCTATAAAGCCATGTTTGGTCATCTAAGTCAAATTCCATTAAACTATTCAAATATATATTTTTTATTTAGGTGCAGCATCCTATAGTAACTTATCTTTCATTTTTATTTTTATCCATTTATTTATTTTTTTTGCGGTATTTTTTGAACCCAGGGGCATTCTACCTCCGAGCTATACCCCCAGCCCTAATTTTATTCTTTATTTTGAAACAGGGTCTCAGTAAGGTGCAGAGGGCCTCACTAAGCAGCTGAGGCTGGCTGTGAACCTGTGATCCTTCAATTTCAGCCTCCCAAGTACTGGGATTACAAGTGTGTGCCACCATGCCTGGCTTCATTTTTACTTTTTAAAACTAAAGGCTATATTGTATTTTAATTCCTTTCTATAAAAGACCCTAAGACTTCCAACCATTTAAAGATCACTTCCATATTTTTGTTTAAAAAAGAAAACAAAAAGTAGTACCACACAGATTTTAGTAGGGCATTCTTGCTGTGTGAGGAAAAACCAGCAAAGTTTAACTCTCTAAAACTATGTGTATGTTAAAATGGAATATAGTTCCTTAGATCTTTAAAGACAAAATGCCAATGAGGTTATGATTGGGGTACTTTACATTCTTTTTCTTCCATATTATCCTCACACTTCAAGTACATTGATATTGTCTCCTTTCAGTAACTGCAATAGCTGAGATTTTTACCGCAATGTACAGAAGCAACAAATTATTCCTCCAGATACCATGGCTCATTTTTATTTTGGTTCTCATAGCCAAATAGTAAATCTGTTATAAGAAGGAAGCTGAACTGGGCATGGTGGTGTACACCTGTAACTTGTAACCAGTACTTGAGAGGCTGAGACAAAATTGCAGGTTCAAGGCCAGCCCTAGCAACTTAGTGAGGCTTTGTTTCAAAATAAAAAGCGATTGGAGAAAGAATGCTTCCTCTGGATCCCTGGATTCAATTCTTAGTACAAAAAAAAAAAAAAAAAAAAAAAAAGCTGAATAATCATGGGCATAATACAAATGAGATATACTTATTTTCTTTATTATATGTACAAATAACTTATAAACTGCATATAAAATTAAAATGGCCAAAATTTTCTTAAAAGCAAAATTTACAAGTACAATAAATTGGATAACTATCAGTACATCAAAAACTCTAATACATAGAAACTGATCAACTGCAATCATTTGGTACTAGTTTTAGTAACCTTACTATGAAAGTTATCAAAAACAGAACTCTAATTAAATATGTGAAAGAATATAGAATATATTTTCTTGCTAGCTCCCTAAACTTGTTTTAACCAAATAAAGCATGTTATTCATATTGGCATACTGCACTCTTGCCTGACAAGGCAAACATTTTGAGCTCTGAGTAGGTAGGAGATCAGTTTTTGGAAGACATTGGTTTATGTTAAAAACAAAAAAACTATCAATCAAAAAGCAGTGGCTTAGAATAGACAATACAGCTTTTTGTGAGGTTTCTGATACTGACCTTTCATCTCTGAAACCTCAGTGCTATGGTAACATACAGGATTTAAGGAGGGTAGATATCCTAAAGGATTCCTCAAATGCAGAAGCTTGTCAGATGTGTATATAATATATAATATTGTTTAAGATTCAGTGAGAGTACACGCAAACAGGCCCATCTAATTCTTTAAGAACAAAGTAGCTTAGAAACATGATAAAGCATGGAAGATAATAATGGGTAAAAAAATTAAAAAATTGTCTAAGGACCTACAAATTCTTTTCTTAGTTGCCAAGGTAGAAAAAGCCAAATACAGTCAGTCATGCATCACGTAACAACTGGGATACACAGTGAGAAATGCATCATTCAGCAAACATCAGAGTGGACTTCCATAAATCTAGATGGTGTAAGTCAATCCCTTGAAGAGGCCTTTGATATAATCAAGGGACTTGGTAAACATGGGATGGATGAGGCTGTTGCCAGTGTAATATGGTATACTACTTTGCAGTAACCTATTTTTTATGAGTATACTCTAATGACAGAAAGCATAGTAAATACATAAGCCAACAGCAGTCACTTATATGTATTATACATATGTATATGTATAATATAAGAATATGTATTATACATAATTACAGTGCTATACTTTTATGACTGGCAGTGCTATAGGTCTGTTTAAACCAGAGTCACCACAAACGTAAGTAATGTGTTGTGCTGTGACATTAGGACAGCTGTCACTAGATAAGAAGGACTTTTTAGCTCAGTTATAATCTTATGAGATGACTTTGGTATATATGGCCCATGACTGACTGAAACATCCTTACATAGCACATGATTATATACTTAAGAAAATATAGTTTTAAACTATGAAATTCCAATGCAAATGAACTCAATACTGAATGATGCACAGGGATGATCCTTTTTTCTTTCCAATAGAAGCCTAATTAAATGTTTAAATTGAAGTTTAAATCATAACCGAATCCTAGTATCTAATAAAGTTCCTTTCATCACCCAATTGTCCTTCAATCATCATTTAAACTCCACTTGGTATTTTATAGATATTATTTGACTGGAATGCTCACATATCCAAAATACATTTTTTTTCCTATTTAAGTGTCCGAAGTTTCTATATAAATAAAATGCATTTCATTTTGGGTGATATTCCAAGCAGGCAAACTGAATGAGGCTGAGCATTGAATCAACATGGCATACAGAAAAAGCAGTGAAGAGATTCTTGCTTGAAAGAGTTAAGGGTGAAAAGAAAAAATCCAGGCCAATGGCAGAAACCTCCAGACTGAAGGGTCTGAAAGTCAGCTTATAAACAATGAGAATGAAGAATGAAGCATCTAAGAAGCCTCTGTGTTTCAAGCGCAACTTGGGGAAAAGTTTTCCCTGGATAGAAAACAAAAGCAGGAGCTAGTTTGGCATAGAAGGTGACACACACAGCTTGACATGCTGCCTTGAGATTTCAGGAGGATCCAACCAGAGAGAGGTTAGAGAGGAATTAGTACTAGAAATAGACCTGAGAGACAAAATTATGAGCTAGTGTTATCAGTTCACTACTAAAAGGATGTTGCAACAGAGCAGATGAGGGTCACATCTTGCTACAGGGGACAGCAATGGAGCCTGTGAAGGTCAGGCACAGTGTAAGAAGGAAAAGGCAGTATCACCGAGAACACATGGGAAGACGAGAAAATGCAAGAGTCACTGAGATGCCAAAGAACACAAGAAGAAAACACACTCTCATATGTGACCAAGAGAGAATGGCTTACATTATCACAGTGGAAGAAGCAGCCCCAGAAATTATAGGATGTTTACAGGGGAATGACTATGAAGGAAGCAGATATACGGTGAAATCTGGGAATGGAAGAGGCAAGACAGTAGTAGTAACCGAAGGGCCAGCAAAGATTTTCAAGGAAAGGAACTGAGCTATACATTTTTTCCCTTCAATTAATAAAATGGCTACTTTAAATGTATTGTTATGAACTTTTTGTTCTTACTGATTTTTAAGTACAAACATCAATTATTCTTAGCATCTACAGATAGATACCCAAATGCATGATTCAGGAGCAGCTTTTCCTATCCCTTAAAAGTTTCATTCTTTGAGGAGCAAGATTCTAAAAGATATCTTTAACAATCACCCTTAGGGGGACCAATACACACACACACACACACACACACACACACACACACACACAACCTTTCTAAAGGCATTACCTTGAGATAAAACTAACTGCTGAAACTTGCAAAACATACATTAGTTTAATGTGTCCCTATGATAAGGAAAAGAAATTCATTGCTATGAAGTCTATTAGGAAGTCTTAAAGAAGTTAATGACCGTTGATTTTTTGCAGAAATGACCATTTGTACATTATAAAAATAACATATAGCTTGGAATTTCACAGATTATAATCAGGAGAGAATTGTAACTAGACAATGTTGATTCTGTTTCTTGTATTTATTAATTATTATTACTTTTTTATGTGGTGGGGATTGAACTCATAACCTTGACATGCTAGGCAAGTACTCTATCACTGAACTATGTTCTCAGACTTTATTTTATTTTAAGTTACTTTTTGAGCCAGAAAAGGGTCAAAATGTTTTCTTAAAGGAATGGTGGAACCATGAAAAAGACTACAATTACAAGAAGGAAAGAAATCATTACAAAGTCAAAGCAATGATGTGTCAGAAAACACTAAAAAAAGTGGGATCATTCACCTAGGCTGCATCATTAGACAAAGAGAAACAAAATTGAGTGGGTTTCTTTACTTTTATCATATATGACTAGCGTAGTAATCATGTCTGTACTCCTCTAACAAGAATATTGGACAAGTTTAACATACATCATGCCAGTGACTCCTATGATAATATTGTGAATTTTTTTAAAAAAGGATTATTCTTCATTTTTCTCCATTAAGGAATTGGGTTCAGAAAGGTTAAGTAACTTGCTCAAGGTCACAAAACAGAATTGGGTTAGAGACCCAGATGGATTTCCAGGATTGGAATTCTTTCTACCAAACAATGCTCACCATAAAAAACGAGTCAAGGACAAGGCCCAAGTACACAATCTGGATGAGTTAGAATTAAAAAGCGGAGAAACAGTAGCTGAGATGCCAACTAATAAGAGCAAGGAGATAGGTCAGCTTACCTCCAGACTTCTATTACTAGTCATCTCGAGATTCCAGAATATTATTATTTATTCTCTTAAAGACTCTGTTGTATTCCTTCCTCTTGAAATATCTTTTAATGACAACTCAAAAATAAAGGATGAGTAGAGAAAAAGATCTACCAACTCTTGGAATCTAAAAATAAACACTGTTGGTATGAGCTTAAAATTTTTTTTTTTAGATATCTCTATAATCTTTTAGATAGAATGATCTGATTCCTAAGAGTGTTAAATATTCTTTGTAAGGGTTTTGTTTACTAACTTACCTCGCAACATAGCATAACAAAGGAAAACAAATATACAATCCCATTTCTTGACATCTTCTGAAAAAAAAAAAAACCCAACATAGGTCAGCCAGGTAGCTTGAAAGAGTACAATATTAAAACAGAAATTATAAAAATAAATAAACAAACACAGCAAATTAGTCACAAGACACAGAGGCAAGAAGTCACATTTTAGTAAAAAGTCCATGGATAAACCAGGACAAACCCATTTATATTCACACACAGAGAATGTACCCCGTTACAAAGTTTCTTTAATTTATTTTTACTAAAATCTCTTAAAGTTCCAAGGATCCTATTATATAGTTACAAACTGACTTTTATTTCCTTATTTACATATTTTATACTTATAGGAACATAAGAAAAAATATCCTAGAAATTACTTTTAATAGAACATAATATAATTAATTAAAAGTATGATTGGTGCAAAGTGGCGTTGGACAGTGATAAACAGTAGACAGGACGAATCACAGAATACATTATGCGTTGTCGTTCTCCAGACTCTGCATCTCATCTTGCCCCACCTGTCCCAGGTGAGATAAAAGTTTTCTATAGGCTTCTCTGTTTAAGAAAAAAGAAAAGAAAGCAAATATATTTATTATCTTTTCCATCATTTTTCACTTGTGTTTATAAATTAAGACTGTATATCCAACTGTCATACACCAGATTTAGCAAAACCCTTTTAATAGTAAAGCTATTATATACCAGGAACAAATCTAAATATTAGGATTAATTCAGTTTTTAATATAATAAGTAGTCTAAAAATGACATGTAAACATTTATTAACCATTTAAAATAACAATGCTAGGAGTCCTGCGTGGTGGCCCACGCTTGTAATCCCAGCATTTGGGAGGCTGAGACAGGAGGATCCGGGTTCCCAGCCAGCCTCAGCTACCTAGTGAGGCACTCGGCAACTTAGTGAGACTCTGTTTCAAAATAAAGAATAGAAAATGGGGTTGGAGGTATAGCTTGGCGGTAGAACGTCCTTGGGTTCAATTCCCAGTACCACAAAAAAACAAAAACAAAAACAAAACAATGCTCATGCTCATAGATAATGAAGTATGTTTAGCTTAAGGACAACAACGATGGTATGAATACAATGGAAAGGCATGTCACAAACTAAGTATGAATATAAAAGTTTTATAGCCATAAATTGATCAATGTAACAATTTTTAGTGATACCCTATTTTCTTTTTTATCTTCTTAGAAGAAATAAAGTTTGAAAACGAAATATGTTTCTCCAATTAGATTCTCTAGTACTTCCCAATATTCCGGATATATTTTAGATTTATTGTGCCTGACGCTTATTTTATTAGTCTAAATGCTGTGCTGTTCAGAATTGTTAAAGCTCACACGTTGGTGGCCTGCCTGGCTGCAAAAAAGAGCACAATCATAGGACATTTGTCCCAACAGTATAGTATGTAAGTGTAGCTCACGCAGTCTCTCCAGTTGTTTTCTGATCATACTTGAAAACTGCTTAGAAGCCAGATGTTCAGAGAGGTCTTTACCTGAGCTTGTTGGATATCCCATCCCAGCACAGAAAAGCTATATAAGAGTGGTCTCTCATTTTCCCTTTTTAAATGTTTTCATGTATTGTACTGAAAAGATGAATTCTATAAACACAGTCAGTCATGTCTCTAAGCACCAATTAAAAAAATAAGATAAAATAAAAAAAGATCTCAAATACGGTATTATACAGATACACACACAATTTGGTAAAAGAATTTGATTCAATCTTAGTGTGAGTACTGATTCTTCTAAAATAATCTCTTTAGGAACTACAGACTTAGTATTACATATCTCTAAATAGTCCAGCATTATTTTTGGTTAGGCTATATGCATGTGTGTGTGTGCCTATATATTCTCCTTATTACCTACTTTTGACCAAAATCTATATTATCTAATGGGGGTCACTTACTTTATTCACTAGATATACATGATAAAGTTGACTTAGTAAGTCAAACATCTCTCAAAAGCGTACGGTTTGCCACTATGGGTTTTATATAAGACAAGCCAACCTGAGGCTCTGATATCTACTTCTCAATGAGGAGCACTGAATGTGTTTTGAGCAATAACAGCATTACTAATATATATTTATTTAATGTGGTCACTTTGAAAGAAAGAACATGTAATTGGATGTGTATATTTTTCTAAGTTTGCTGATAGTCCATGGTAGGTATTTTCTAATCATACTTTACAAGACTGATAACAATCACATATTGAAATACTTTTCAACATAAAAGAACAAGCCCCAACGTTTTGGAAATGGGAAAATAAGCCATTTCTATAAAATGATATATAAATTTTATAATCATTGCCATACAATATAATTAAATTACCAAGCATACCTTTGTTCGATATTTTTGCCAAGGCCCCATTTCAATTCTGAATCTTTTAAAGACTGAGTGAGGGTCGAAATCATGTGGATGACAACCTGCTGGTTCAGTGTTGCTACTGTCTCTAAAATGTTGTAAACTTGGTAACTGTATCTCATTCCATAATCATGGATAAACTGCCTGAAAGTAAAACACACTGCTTAAGATCCTATAGTAATTAACTGAGTTGGTATCTATACTGTAATCAGCCATAGCCTGAACACAGAAAGATCATTCCATGTAAGATTATCATAAGAACAATATGTAATATGAAGTCTATTGGTAACACTTCAAAATAGAGAACAGAAATGCCTTATTTCAGTGTGAGTCAAGAACAGAATGATGACACTGGGGGAAAGGAGAAAAAGTTGAAATTCAAGGAGGAAGAATTAAAGGAAAGAAATCTAATACCAGGGACTCTTTTTGCTCTACTCTACAAACAAAACTGTGGGTGGAGGTAGGTGAAGAGTTTGGAATACATTAAAAGGGGGAAGAATGTCAGATTTTCTAGTTATTTTTTTTTAATCCTTTAATATCTCTATGTAAACAATATTCTTATAAGTACATATTCATAATATACTTTTATGTTCTTTAAGTGAACAAGAGACTTTATACCCACAGAAAGCCTTTATAAAAATAAAAATATCTTTTAATCCTAAAATTTTCATAACACCCCAAACAACATAAGCCATTTAGCTTAATAAACTGTATGTAATATTCAATCTTTGATATTGTAAAATATTTTTTGCTCCTAGGGTCTCATAATTTTTACAAATCCACAAATTTATGACAGTTTAAACAAACTGTAAGCAGCGGATATATGCCAATTATCTGATGAGAAAAAAAAAAAAAAAAACTGAGGAAATAAAGATCCCACACAGAACAAAGGAAATGAACCTGAATTAATTATCATGGTGCTGGAAAGTAGAGACAAACATAATAAAGGCAAATATAGAAAACTTGATAGGGAAATACTAAAAAAATCCTTCCTTACGTGAACCCATAAGACTCTAATCGGGGGCAAAGCAGGAAAGAAGAATAAAAGAAAGATAAGTAAATAGTCCTCAAGTTGCATTGTTATTTTTGTGAACAACAGATCCACCCCTATAATGTCCATGCTTCACAAGTTACACATAGGAGAGCTTTCTAAAGCTATAGTATCTAAAGCAAACAAGAAAACCAAGGACATATACTTCTATACTGGGTCCTTAGTTACATGTTTATGCACGCTCTGAAGGATATGCACCTGTCATCGTGACTCACGTTTTTCCACTTTTTCCTCTCAAATACAGGCGAGATTCTTCCTTACTAAATTCACAAGTAATTTCAAGTCAGCTCCCTTATCTTTTTCCCTGGCATTTATTTTTCAATAAAACAACACAATGTAACAAAAGTATTGCCAGAAATACAATGATTGAAATACTATAAACAAGTAGTAACACATTATGTTTTGGATAATTAGTTATTTAAAAAACATGTTGGCTGTCAAATGGCTGGCAACAGTCTCCTTGCCAGTTGGCATATTTTCCAGTTACCTAAACACAGAAGTCAGCTGGGCAGCAGGTTCTCCTTCTGACCCCTCTTGGCAGGCTTTGACCATGTATTGCAGGTTCTCTGTGGCCAGCCTTTTAACTAGGAGGAAAATTATAGCATTACACACTGCGTCTGAATTGACCATCTGGATCCTCGCTTTTAACACTCTCAATTTAGAAAAATATGTTGTTTTCTTGAAGTATGTACATGCTTTTTTGTTAATTTTCAAAGTGAAATAGTTGAGTTTTTGTCTTGTTCTAAAGTATACCTAAAAAGTTTAAAAGTCTATTTTTGACTCTAAAAACTGAAATAACACACTTGAAGATAGTGTTTTTCTTAGAAAGGTGCTCAACCTCAAAATTACTTCACCACTTTAATCCTGCAAGCACTGTTACATGGTGACAAAGAAAGACTTTAAAAACCAGCTGATAGGCAGACTGATTTATTTTAAATTAGTAAGCACATTCCTCCCATTCCTCAAGTACAGCACTATAGGTAGCACCATTTGTCAACAATTTATCTTCACTTAACATTAGCCAAGCATATATAAAAGATTATTTGTGATGCTATCTTCTTTCAAAAGAATGTTTGTATCTTTACGTAACCAAAACCTTTAAAGTTGTGTGCTTACACACAAAAATAGTGCAAAAACATTCCCACAGGTTGGATTTTAAAAGTCTCTCAAAGGTCCATGTGTCTTAGGAGGTGGTGGCACTTTTAAGAGATGGAGCCAAATGGAGGAAGTAAGGTCACGGGGGTGAGGGGGGGTGCTCTCAAAGGGGATAGTGAGGTTCTAGTCCCTTCCTCTGTTTCTCTTTACTACTCTGCTGTAAGGTGAGCAGCTTCCTCCACCACACACTCCCATCCTGATACAGGACTAAAACAAAGGCCCAAAAGCAATGGGGCCAACTGATCATGGACTGAAAGCTTTATGATCTGTAAGCCAACACAAACCTTTCATATTATTTTGTTTTTTGGTTTTTTTTTTTTTTTTTTTTTTTTTTGCGGTACTGGGGATTGAACTCGGGGGAATTCTACCTCCGAGCTATACCCCCAGCCTTATTTTTTTAATTCTTTATTTTGAAACAGGGTCTCACTAAGTTGCGGAGTGCCTCACTAAGTAGCTGAGGCTAGCCGCGAACCCGGATCCTCCGGTTTCAGCCTCCCAAATGCTGGGATTACAAGCGTGCGCCACCAAGCCCGGCTAACCTTTCATATTTTTAAGTGAAATACTTCAGTTATTTTGTTCCAGTGATGTTAACACAATATCAAGAAAACATGCAGAAATCTCAACATGTTCCGAATGCTACTAAATTCTTCTTTGGAGCCAAGTGTGGTAGCACAGTTTATAATCCTAGGAAATTGGGAGGCTGAGACAGGAGGATTGTATGCTCGAGGCCAGCTGCCTCAGCAATTCAGTGAGATGCTCAGCAACCTAGCAAGTTTCAAAATAAAAATAGTGCTGGGAGTCTAGCTCAGCGGTAGAATGTCCCTGGGTTCAATCCCCAGTAGTGGGGGGGGAAAAAAAGTGAACAGAATTTCTCTCTCACTCTTAAAATATCTTATCATTCTTATCATACTTTCAGTAATTCATACCTTCTTTAGGCTTCTCTTTGACATATCTGAATTACCAGCATCACTACTCGTACAATTTGAAGCCATTATTAAGTAAAATAAACACTGTTTGAACACATGCACTGCAATTCTATCAGATAACTGAGAATATTACTAAGTGACTAATGGGTGGGTAGAGTAAACAGCATGTATACAATGTACAAAAGGATGATCTGAAATTTCACATGCTTATTAAGAATGGCACATAATTTAAAACTTATGAATTGGTTATTTCTAGAATTTTTCATCCATGTTTTCAGACCACTGTTAGCAGCAGAAACCATGTAAAGCAAAACCATGAATAAAAGGCAACTCCTATACTCTGCTGTGTCAGCAATTTTGTATTATACAGTGCAATAGGCTTTCAATGAAATGAAAAGTATGCATAAGTTTTCATTGAGGGCCAAATTCCCGAGGAGTCTGGAGGCCACTACTGCATATTTTCCAGCAAAGAGGATGTTACCATCAATAAGGAGTATTATATATAAACATAACACATTTTTTTTTGCAAGTCCAGGATTGGGAGCAGAATGAAATAAATATGGATTTTTTAAAATATGCATTTTTTTTTTTTTTTAGATAAAACAGAACATTTCAAAGACTTGTTTGAGCTTTCCACTAGTACTTTGGGCACTGCCCTTGGATTCTTCAGGGTTTACACTGCACTCATTTATCTCAGCAGTTAAAAGTACTTAGGTGGAAACATTTGAGATGCTCTACCTTTAGCAATCACATTATAATAATAAACAACACTTACCACTTTATTTACATTAAAAAAATCACTTCAGCATAGAACTATGGCTACTATTCTGTATATTCCCAATATGCTTATTAAAGCATGTTACACTGGGGGTTAAATAAATTATATTTTAAAGTAATCACTGAAAGTAAGACTGATGAGACTGAAACAAAAGGATTAGAATCAAAGGATCTTTGTAAGGGTCCCCAAATTAGCATAGATATTCTAGCTGAAACTGGAATATACACTGACCTCTCACTCGGTATTTGACCAGTTGCATTTAATACTGACGTGAAACTGAACAAATATTCTTTGAGAGGTTAACAACTTTGATTCAAAGAAGTAGGCTAAACAAATTATTTGTCCCAAGGGAAAAAAACAAAGCAAAACTAAAAAAGATCAAAACACATCAATTTTTAACCATTTTATCATACCTAACCTCAGCTATTCAGCTATAATAAGCTGGCACTTATTCTTATCCATGATATTTATCAATAGATAGATGAAAAAGTTATAACTATACAAATAAAGATAAATTAGTTAACTAAAAAAAATTGTAGTCAAATTTGTAATCAAATGGATAGGAAAGAGTAGTTTCTTAACTTGTAAATAGAACATGATGCCAAAAACAAGTTTATAAACAAACTAACCTTGGGTTTCGTTGACTAACACCAAACACTTTAAGATGCCAGGGAGGAGTAGTTCAACCTCACAAGCATCTACCTTAGTTTCTTTGAAGAGCTGGAGGATAAAAGCCAAAATGGATGCTAGGCGAGGAGGGGGTGCAGATCCTTTATATTCAAAGTAGGATTTCCTATAAAGAAACAAAATTTTGTTTTCTTCTTCTGTTTTAAAGCTTCAATATAACAGAACAAAATGCTACCTACTTTAAGATATTGGCAAATTTACTTTCCCCAAATGAGTAAGTTGTAATTTTAAAAAAGTCTGCATATTTTACTAAGCTATCTTAAAAATGAGACTTTAGAGGCAATGATTGTACATTCTTTTGGTGTGCTGTAAGGGACAAAACACAATACAGATAATGAACTTAAATTTAAAGCAACTTGGCTTTAAAATGAACTTAATCAAACCTAATTGCTGCCTTATTGTTTTTTTCCTTTCTAGTGTAAATCTGATCTCCTCTATCAGCTTCTCAATGCTTCAACATTTTCTCTAATGTCAAATTTGCATAAATAAATTGCTTCTCACAATTATTTATTTAGGAATTTGGGATGGGCCTTAACTTTCCAAGTAAATATAAGTAGAATCCTAGGAATTAGTTTCCTGCCCAAGTTTTAGCTCTTTTCTTCCTCCAGTAGATAATTAATTTAACATTTAAACTCTCTCAAGGAAAGACAAATTTTAGCCTTATAACTCAACAGAGAGTGTAAGGACAATGATTTATCTGACTATCTGTGTATCCCCATTTCTTAGAACAGGTACTTGCTCAGAGCAGGTGTTCAGTGTGTGTTTTTTACATGAATAAATGAAAATAAGAATTGTTCAGTTTCTAAAAAAAAAGTCTAGAAAAGCTGAAAATTTGTGAAATACTGCTAAATCTGAACTAAAAGAATTTGAAAATTAATAAGAATTTATCATAATGAGGCATAGAAATCATTAAAGATTATGTTATGGTATGAGTTTGAAATGTTCTCCCCAAAGGTCCATGTTGGAAGCCTGTCACCACTGCAGCAAGGTGGCACAGTCACTGGGGGGCATGGCTTTGGGGACTATGTAAATCCCTGGCTGCTTCTGTTTCTCTGCTTCTAGCTGGCATGATTGAGAGCGGTTTTTCTCTGCTATGTGCCCTGCCACCATCATTTCTACCTTGGAGCCAGCTGATCAGGGACCGAACCTCCAAAACTGTGAACCAAATAAATCTTTCCTCCTCTAAGATGTACTTGTCAGGTATTTTGGTCACAGCAATGCAAAAGCTGATGAAACAGATCATAAACTCCATAAAGAAAGGAACTATATTTTAGATATCATTTCTATTCCTTATAGTGATTTCTAGTAAATATTACATATTACATATAGATTCACTCACTGCTTGAGGGCAAGGTTTTTTTGTTTTGTTCACTGCTGATTTATTAATGTCTAGAACAAACACTTACTGGACTTTTATGGTGTGCCAGATACAAGTCCAAGAAGAGGAATATATATGGTTTTTGAAAGCAAAAGACTCACCATGTAGTGGAGAAATTAGAAAAGACAAAAAAAAGACAACTATAATATAGTGTGACAGGTGTTTTAACAAAGATAAGCACAGATTTCTCAGGAACTCAGAAGAAGGAACCCTGACTCAGATGGGGGACTGCAGGAGTGTATCAGTATAGAATAGAGGAAATTGAAAAAGGCAATTTCTGTAGATCTTTTCAGAGTATTGAAGAAAAACAAAAACCCAAAACCAAAAAATGGGAATTGTTACATGTTGGGGTCTTCAACTAGAAGCCATGAGAAAAATAATTTTCACTGGATACTAAGTAAGAAGGAAAGTGAACTAATGCAGCTAGGATCCTAAATAACAAGTCATATAACAGTTCTATGGATTTAATTTCACTTTAGCATTTGTCCTTCAGTTTATACTAAAATTACTTATGAAACATCTCAAAGACAGTGGTAAAATACTTCAATCTTGCTGAATAGGCAGATATAAGTAAGGCAAAACTATTATCAATCTGCAAACTAAGGTGTACAGGGTATACAACTTTATAAAAAAGGACAAAGCCACCGTGGTACTCTAGATATTATGTACAGGTGTGTGTGTGTGGGGGGAGAAGGGGATACTGGGGGTTGAATCTAGAGGCATTCTATCTCTGAGCCACACCCCCAGCCCAGCCCTATTTTATTTTGAGAGAGGGTGGTGCTAAGTTGCTGAGGCTAACCTTGAACGTGCGATCCTCCTGTCTCAGTCTCCCAAGTACTGTGATTACAGGCATGCATCACCATGTTTGGCATAAAAGAAATACATTTTAATGAAGAAAATTATATGAACAAAATTGTGATGTTGGGAAGGATAAAGGATTGCAGCAATAACTAAATCACTCTCTTTAGGGTTTGTATATGACACCACATGCGTAATATATTTGGAAAAGTTAAATGACATGGCGAGCTAAAGAGTATAGAATTTACCACACAGGCAAAAAAGAGCCAGTGAAGATTTGGGGGCAGAATAATGTCAAAATGGAACAGTATTTCAGGAAATGATACCTGGAGGCATTTCTTAGGTTGGACTGAAACAAAAGACTGGATATGGTCAACATGGTTAGGAGACTGGCAACAGTCTAGGGATGATGCGATAAGGGAAAGAAATGTGAAAAAGGAAGGAAGAAAGCTTAATCATTGCCAAAGAAGAAGGAACAAAGGAGATAAAGCTTCTAAACGACAGTAACAACACACTAGGAACACAAACAGATTTTTGGCATGGAATTCTGTAATGAGAAATAATGAATATTATGAGGTCATTAAAAAAACAGAGCACTAATACTAGATAAGAATAATATATGTAACCATAGCATCTTGAAGTTTAAAAATTAGTTTCATATAAAGCTAAATATTGTAAGAAGACAAAGAAAAGCTAACCTCTATTACTAAACCTTCTAAAGCTGCAGTTAAAGGATATAGAGTTTAGTAGAAAACCTAAGAAGTTTCATTTATTCATTTGCTCAATAATAAAACTGAGTTAACAAAAAGAGTAAACTAATAAAACAGGACTTCATATTGCTTCCTTTTACATATTAGCATTCATCTTTTCACTTTACTATTTTTACAAAATATAATTACTATATTTTGTGCAGTATAAAATATAATTATTGTTTATCTGATAAAAACTAAGAAACAAAAACATATCTTTAGGAATGTACATATAAAGAAAATAATAGCTACATAAAGAAGACAGAAGAAATTTAAATAGTATTGCTTTTGCCTGCTATGAGCAAATGTCATTTTAATAAATTCTTAATGCCTCTTAGGAAGAAAAGTTTCTAATCTACCAGTATCCTAAGGGTTGCCAGTATTTTTGAGATATTGTTCTTTTTTAACAGAGATGAATACTTTGTACATATACTTATTTTTAATAGTTAAGTGTACCTTATAATGAGTACAATGCATTTCTTCAGAAATGATACTGATGGGACAGTGGCTGAAGTTCTCAATGCCAACAAAACAGGATGTTGTCCAAGACCTATAGCACATGGGGAAGCTGGAAGAAACCGCCCAATATACTGCTCAAGAACGTTGGTTAGTAACTGATTCAAATAGGCATTTGGATTTTGAAACTGACAGCATACAGTGCACATACCCTATAGGAAAAAAGAAAAGAAGGAAAGAAATACTAAAAGGTAAAGTTGAAACAAAAACACAGTGTTTAGGGACTTACTAATATAGTCCCCAGAATTAATTTCATGTCAGAATTTGTAGCTTAATCACATCTAACATCATCAATAGATAATATACATAGAAACCTTTAGGAGGTTAGCCTGGATAACACACCTGCTACAGTATCTAACCTAACCTAACATGTGCATTTTGGGGGCATGGACAGAGGAATCAGGAGAAGAGTGCAGGAAAAAATAAATAAAACCAAGATTATTTTTCTCTTCTTCAGAAAACGTGACACCATGATCTTCAACAACATAGAAATGCAATTAGTAAGCTATAAAATACATTTTTAAGTCAGTCTTTTTTTTTTTTTTTTTTAAATGTGTGGCACTGGTCATCTTGTCTAAGAATATAAAATTTATGCTAAAATTTTTCCATGGAAAGAAATTTGATAAATTAGGGCTGGGGTATAGCTCAGTGGTAGAGTACTTGCCCATTATGCACAAGGCCCTGGGTTCCATTCCTACCATCACAAAACAAAAAGAAAAACCCTAGAAATATGATAAACTTTAAACAATTCATTGGAGGGGAATGCAGAGGATTAAGACATACAGTAACAAAAATTCATTTGGAGATTTTTCTATGTCAGGCACTATGCCAAGTGCTAATATGCATTATTTTATTTAAATTTCTCAAAAATTCATTGAGTTAATATTATTGTATCCATTTTACAGCTAGGAAAACGAAGGTTTAGAGAAGTTAGGCATTTAATGAAGGTCACCAGACCCATAATGTTTTGTCATGTCTGTGGACGGAATCCCTTCCATTTATATGTCAGTTAACAAAAAACTTTCAAACAGATAACAGTGTTCAATATTTGCAAATGAATAAACAAATACCCTGAGGGAAAAATATTTTTCTGCTCGTGTTATGTTTGTTAAGTCTCATTTAGCTCTAAATGAAATTTTGAAAGTTTGTTTAAATGAAAAACAAGAGAAAACTATTAAAAAAACTAGCAAATAAAGAACAAAAACCAATGGAACCCTATCAGCTCTGTTTCTTTGGTGCTCTACGGAAAAACACAAAAGAAGATGGATACATGGATACTTTTTGAAAATTCTGGAAAGGAGAGCAGGATACTTCTAACAAATTAAATGTAGGGCTCCATGTCCATTCTGCCAAATGGTAATTCACAAAACCTTCCAATTTACCATTGATAATGTTTATAAGAGGGATTTCTTGAAAACATAAAAAGCAGTACACCAGAGGATTGGGATGGCAAGGGGAGGGGAGCAGGTACTGAACAATGAAATGACCAAATTATGCTATGTGCATGTATAAACATACCACAACAAATCCCACTATTTTGTATAATTATAATTTACCAATTTAAAAAAAACTTTAAAAACTACAGAAGTTAAAAAAAAAACTGTTAAATACACTGGGTTTAAGAGAGCACCAAGAAATAAACATCCTACTCAGAACTCCCTTCTCACATTTGTCAATCTGCAAAATTAGCAGTTCCTGCCTCTGCTGTGGACTGCTGTTTATCTTTCTGTGAGATGACATGCTAAACTTTAAGTACTACTATTAATACAAAATTAGAAAGTCAACTTAAAACTTCTCAGAAACCTTAAAACTCTTTAAAAAAAATCACTCATGAAAAAGACCACTTATTACCTAACCTAAATTCATTTTCTCTTCCTTCAGTTTTCCTAGCTGACTGAAAATTAAGAAACCTTCAATATTAGACTAATGAAGAAATGACAGACCAATATTTCCAATTGACTACTGGATACATTACCTAGATACTCCATATCACTTCAAATTTACTAAAACCAATTCTTAGGTTCATCCCTAAATCTCCAGAATTTGCCATATCAGTTAGCTACACTACTATAAGGCAGTCACTCTGGAATCTAGTGAGACTTACATTTCTTTCCGTTTCTCCACAATACATTCAGAAAGTTTTTGTTGTTGTTTTTGTATTTATGGTGCTGGGGATTGAACCCAGGGGCATTCTACTACCAAGCTACACAACTCTTGCCCTATTTTATTTTTTATTCAGAAGCAGGGTCTCCCTAAATAGCTGAGAGCCTCACTGAGTTGCTGAGTCTCGCTTCGAACCTGTGATCCTCTTGCCTCGGCCTCTCAAGTACTGGGATTAGAGGTGTGTGTCACCATGCCTGGCAGCAAGTATTTTTAATCAGAGTTCATCAATAGTTTTAAAGTCTGTTGTGTAGGCTCTAATTTTACTGTGTTTAAAAACTTCAGATAATGTTTGGCTTCTCTCCCTCCCCCTCCCTCCCTCCCTCCCTCCCTCCCTTCCTTCCTTCCTTCCTTCTCTCCTTTCCTTATTAGGGATTGAATCCAGGGCATTTTACCTCTTAGCTACATCTCCCCCTTGCTAAGTTGCTGAGGCTGGCCTTGGCACTGTGTGCTTGGCCTATGTGTAGGTTATTTCAATGAACTAGTCACTGCCTTCCATGTCTCCCATCTAATCTCCTTACTAACTATCTTAGATGTTGATACCAGAATCATTTTTCTAAGATGCAAACATGATTATGTCACTCCTACTTCTTTATTCAAAATGTATCATCACTTTCCATGTAAAAGATGAAATCCAAATTTCTTAGCATGGTATATAAAGTCCTTCATAGCCAGGCGTGGTGGCGCATGGTTGTAACCCCAGTACTTGGGAGGCTGAGACCAGAGGATGGAGGTTCACAGCCAGCCTCAGCTACTTAGTGAGGCTCTCCTCAACTTAGTGAGACCTGTTTCAAAAATAAAGAATACAAAAATAGGGCTGGGGGTGTAGCTCAGAAGTAGAATGCCCCTGGGTTCAATCCCCAGCACTGCAAATAAACAAACAAACAAATAAATCTCTTCATTATAAGGCTCTTCCCATATGGATTCACTAGTTGTTTTTCCCCGTGTGTCATATTTTTCTTAAAGCCCTTATACATGTTGCTCCCTGTGACAGAAACAGCTCTTCAACTCCTACTCTTCTGTTCTTTTATTTGTTTGTTTATTTATTTATTTATTTATTTATTTATTTATTTATTTATTTATTTTTGCAGTGCTGAGGATGGAACCCAGAGGCATTCTACCTTCGAGCTACAGCCACAGCCCTATTTTTTCTTTTCTTTCTTCTTTTTTTTTTTTTCAGTACTGGGGATTGAACTCAGGGGCATTCTACCTTCGAGCTATACCCCCATCCCTATTTTTTATTCTTTATTTTGAAATAGGGTCTCACTAAGTTGCGGAGTGCCTCACTAGGTAGGTGAGGCTCGCCGCAAACCCAGATCCTCCGGTCTCAGCCTCCCAAATGCTGGGATTACAAGTGTGCGCCACCATGCCCGGCTTATTCTTTTTTTTTTTTGCGGTACTGGGGATTGAACTCAGGGGCATTCTACCTCCGAACTACAACCCCAGCCCTATTTTTTATTCTTTATTTTGAAAGAGGGTCTCACTAAGTTGCAGAGTGCCTCACTAGGTAGCTGAGGCTGGCCTCGAACCCGGATCCTCCAGTCTCAGCCTCCCAAATGCTGGGATTACAAGCGTGCGCCACCACACCTGGCTTGGCTTATTCTTTATTTTGAAACAGGGTCTCACTAAGTTGCAGAGGGCCTCAGTAAGCAGCAGAGGCCAGCTGAGAACCCAGATCCTCCAGTCTCAGCCTCCCAAATGCGGGCATTATAAACGTGTGCCACCACACCCAGCTTTCTTCTGTTCTTTTACACCTAAGACTCTCCACAATATCTACTCATATCTCTTCTACCCCAGTTTGGTTGATAGTTTGCTGAGGTTGCTAAGGAAAGTATCTGTGTTAATCTGCCTCTTCTTTCAACATCAAGCTCCTTGAGGTGGAGAATTTTTCTTTTTATTTTTGTTTTCAGACCCAAATACAAAAAGAAATATGAACTTGTTCAATGGATGTACCAAAGGTATACACATACTCTTGAAATTACAATGTCCAGTTTTTAAATCTGCATTTAGAAACTATGCTTTAAGGCAAAGCTTCCTTTTTATTACTTTTCAGTAGCCACACTTAATATACCTGAAGATACAACGGAAGACTCTTCTGAATTGCAGTCAACATGGGTGCAGGCAGCTCCTTCTGCTGTAATACTGTATGTGGCAGCAATAAACAATCTATGATCCGAAATAGTAATTTTTGTGCTTTAGAGTTGGCAAAGATTTGTGCCCAAGATTTAACAAGAATTCCTAATAAAGAGAAACATCAGCAGTTAGGGTTTTCTTCTAATTGGAAATGTTTTCTTAATTCATGAAAAATTTATTTTAAAACATATAGGACAAAGTTGAAACAGGCAATAAGAAGAAACAAATCCTAGAAGTCAAAATATTTAATATTAAGTCATGTATTTCACTGCTGAAATAAATTTATCTGAGTTCTTGGTCAAGAAAAACATTTTATGAGCAATTCAGTTCTACATGTTGTTTTAAAGTAATTTTCTTGATACGTCTGTTTCTTTGTTTTTAATCTTATATGCATAATTTACAGGCTCTCTCTATCTAGTTTGTAACAAGGAGAGGATATTTAAAATTAATTGTTAAAATAAGAAAAGTAGGATTAGATGTAACATCTTGGAGCAATCATTTAACCTCCTTAAACCTCAATTTTTACATATTTCAATCATTATTAACATAAACAAAATTTTGATTCAGGAAGAAGAGAAACAGACTTCTTCATTACTTGAAATATAATTTTCTTGATAGAAGTCTGTCAACTGCCATGTTTAATGATAGAAAAACTTAGCAAATGAATGCCCTTTGTTTTAATAAAGTAAGAGCAGATATATAATTTCCATTAGGGTGTATTACTGCTATTGAAATCTCATTTATTGAAAAATGAATTTAAAAAGACATTAAGTACTTTTCCAAAGGCAGAGTGGTACATTTACTCCATAAACTTTTATACTTTATTCCATCTTAGAAAGCAAAAAAGATAATAACATTCAAAGTCATTTCCATCACACAGAAAATTTTAAATTCAAACTCAGAAGGAAAAAAAAAAAACATGCTTACAGAAGAGCATATTGATGTTAAAAAAAACAACCAATAATCATTTCTAAGAACAACAAACAGCAACATTAATCTTCTGTTGTAAAAGGAATTACAATAATCAATCATAAAGAAACACAATGTTCACTTAGCAATATTTTAAATAATGCTGGTTTGTGCCTCATTTTTTTTCAGTAGGTAGAAAACTTGAGTTTGACAGCAATATAAGAAGAATTCACATTCTAACTAGCATTAATTTATCTATGAAGAAGCTGTCATCATTACCAATGTCTGAAATGATTCATATCACTTTCAAGTATCACAAAGGTATTACTTATAAAGGCATCTACCAACCAAATATACATCATCTACCTTTATATTTCACCTTCTGAAATGTTTAAAATCCTTTACGTGAAGACCTGAAGTTTTATGAATTCATAGCTAATACACTGGTTTTACAAATGTTTCAGACTCCTACATTTAAGTTTTAGCAAAGAATATTTGTGTGTGTGTGTGTGTGTGTGTGTGTGTGTGTATGGTGTATATGTAAGTATGTGTGTGCATGAGGGGTGGAGGAGACATTAAAAATATAAGTGGAAGGATGAAAAAATTTTTAATTCAAAAACTTCGGGAAACATTTAAATATATATAGTAGGTTTATAAAAAACCAAGTCTTATTCCTGGCAATAAATATTTATTTATCAATGAAACTGAAATGTAGAAGAATAGTAATACAAAGATAACCTCTCCATTCAAAGATAACCACTATCAAGGTTCTTGTGTACTTACTTATTTTCTACATATAAAGAATTAGGATCATTCTGATATACATTTAAAAAGCTACTTATACTCAAAGTAATTTTACTGCTTTAGGAACATTAAAAAGTATATACTACTGCTTGGCTTATAAAATTATTAAATTCCAGAAATATTTAGTGTCTGTTATTTCCTATATTGGAGAAATTCTTAAACTTATATATTCCCAGTTCCCAATCCAGTACCTATAACACACTCAGTAAATAATCCTTTTTGTTCAAAAAACAACAGGATGGGAATGAAAAATTCAAAAGTTATGGCCACTATCCTGAATAAGTTTAAAATTAGTAGGGGCATGTCAAGTACACAGTTATAAGAAATGACAAGCTATTAAAAAATGTCTCAAGAGAAGGACAGATGAAGTGTAATCAGAGAGATCAAGTCTACCTGAGAATGTGGAAGAAGTCAGTAGGACTGGGCACTGAAGGATCATGGGTAGAATTTCAACTACAAAAACAAAAGACAGCCAGGCATGGTGGGGTACACCTGTATTCCCAGTGCTTGGGAGGCTGAGACAGGAGGATCGCAGGTTCTAGAACAGCCTCAGCAAGAAGTGAACTCTCATCAACCTAAGAGAACCTGTTTCCAAATAAGAAATAAAATTGGCCTGGGGGTGTAGCCCAAAGATAGAATACCTCTGGGTTCAATCCCCAGTACCCCACACACACTCTCACACACACACACACACACCACCACCACCACCACCACCACCACCACCACCAACAACAACAACAACAACAAAAGGGGGGGGGGTAGTGAGAATGACCAAAGAGATAGGATTGATCAAAAAGAAAGTCATGGAGACAGAAGGGATGAGATACGAAGAATAAAAAGACTGAACCAAAACAAAACAGAAAGGAAACCAACTTTTCCTCTACCCCCACAAAAAACAATCTAAAGGGAAGGGGAGTTGGGGATATTACTAATGAACCATCCAGGCCTCCTCTGAAATTACTAAAGTACAATAAAGATCCCAGGTGCTTCTTTAACACAGGAGTGTGATTTTTATCAACATTTGTGGCTTCCACTGGCAGCCTTGCAAGTGAATAGCAGAGGTATCCCCAGTTAGAAACCGGCATGGTAAATAAATCCCTAACTAGTTTTGATATCCCATCCTCAACACACTTTAAATCAGGTTCAAACTCTCAAATGTCTATATTTGCTCTATTTTCCAATTTGTTCTAAACCTTTTACATGAAGAAAACAGTCAGGTTACCCATTCCTAATTTCTAATAAATAAATGGGCAACACTGTAGCCACATGTTCTGTTCCCAGTCCTTGAGACCTAGACAAAAGGAAAGAATGCAGATCTGCCACTAAGGCAAAAAAAACCAAGGCAGAACAAAAAAGTTCCTCAATTCTTCATAAGTAAAATTTTGCTACATATCACCAATCCAAAGTGATCTTGTAGTTCCTGATAAGACTATCATATATTTTGTAATATAAAGACATGTCATACATTTAGTTTGGCAAAAAACGAAACCTGGAAACATCAGAAAACTTTATTTAGAGACCAGTATATTATAAGCATAAATGCTGGAATACTAATCTAGATTTTACTATGTTAATTTTATAATAAATTCCCACTGATATTTTTCTCTGAAATTAAGATGTCTGAATTGTTACCCCTGCTTTCACTATATCCTGCATCATCCATATTTACACATTTTTCACATTCTCCTTTATCTTTCACAACAAAGATAAAAGGTTTCAGACAGCCCAAATCAGGTTTATTTATACATTCACACAAGATTAAAGGGAATAGATATAAGGTTTTGGCCATAGAGAAATAAAAAACAAACAAACAATAAAAACCCCAAAACTTAAATTCTGTATAAAAACTTCTAAGGAAATCTTTTTTATGTATCTCTATCCAGTTCCTATTTTTGGTTAGCAACATGGTTTTAGTGAACAAAGATATTCAAATTACTGACTTCCTAAAGAAAGATGAACTCCATTGTTCTAGGACAAGTACAGAAAGAGATTTCTTTTTGAAAAGAGAAAACGTAGTATTGTAAGAAACCGGATTTGAAGCATACATGTCTTAGTGCTATAATAAATACTCTCCTGACCACTTCATTGAGAATAGACCATAAAAATAAAAGGAAGTGATGGTTTTCTGTTTTTAACTCCAACAAAGTATAGATCAGCACTAATAAAAGGTCTGTTTTTGTTATTTAGGTATTCACGATGTGACTCACAACAGACTACTGATAACAACTGGTTTTTGGTATATTTTCTGTAATGACCATAATTAATTTTAATATTAAACACAAGCACAACGCACACATGAAGACCAACATGAATTATTTCAAGCGAAATCACTGTATTTCAGATTATTCTTGTGATTGTATGGAGTGTAAGTGATTTGACTAGTATATTTCTTTCCACCTTGATACTATAGGATCAACCTAAGGAAATGTTACTAGCAAAATAATGTTAGGAATACATACCCATCATGTCATAAGTCAGCTGTAGCCCTGCACTGGAAATTTTCTTTCCCAAGTAAGGTTTTATGTATTTTAATACTTCACCAAGGTATTCTAAGGACTTTGTGACCATGGCAGATTTATCAGGAAGTGTCTGAAGATTCCTGTAAGTTATACCAACAGCCTATAAATAAAGAAAAAATATTTATCCAAGTTTTATACAACATAACATAGAATTTGAAAACCACCCCCATATATAAATACATACACACACACACACACACCTTATACTTAGGCCTTCATCCTTAACTTTCCAATAAAGGTTTAAGGTTCATAGCAGTTAAAATTCAAGTGAAAAGAATTAAGTCTTGCTTTTTTAATTAAAGGTTAAAGGAAGAATACAAAATCCATTCACCAATAGTTACTTAGAGAAGATCTAACTCAGCAAAGTTATTACTGAAAAGAAACATGAAATTGTTGTAGGAAACATTTGTAATCAAATCGCATCAAGACTTCAAACAAGTTGGCTTATCATATTTCTAGTTTATGATTGAGGATTCAAAATTCTCAAATTCCTAAAAGAAAGACCTGTAAGAAATGTTATCAAATTCTTACAGGTAAATCTGTATAAAGTTCAGCTTTTAAAAAATGATATGAAGCCGGGTGTGGTGGTGCATGCTTGTAATCTCAGTACTTGGGAGGCTGAGACTGGAGGATCCAGATTCGAGGCCGCCTCAGCTACTTAGTGAGGCCCTCTACAATTAGTGAGACCTTGTTAAATAAAGAATAAAAAATAGGACTGGGGGTGTAGCTCGGAGGTAGAATGCCCCTGGGTTCAGCCCTCACTACTGCAAAACAAAAAAAAAAAGATATGAATTGACATCTTCTCACACCCCAGAATTTTCCTTTTTCCTTCCAAACCATCACCTGCTAGCTTAACTGTCTCAGTGGGGAAAGAGAAAGATGGGTCAGGGAAGCAGGCAAAATGGAGAGGTGGTGGACAGAAGTGTGAAGTGAGGCATCAAGAACAATAAAGAGGGAAGATGGGGAAGGAAATAAATATGAGAATAAACTCAGAAAAGTAAGAATAAGCAAGAGGTGAGAAGCCACAAAAGAAGATGATCTAAAGGTGGGTTAGAAGCCGGGCATGGTGGTGCACGCTTGTAATCCCAGCATTTGGGAGGCTGAGACTGGAGGATCCGGGTTCGCGGCCAGCCTCTGCTACCTAGTGAGGCACTCCGCAACTTAGTGAGACTCGGTTTCAAAATAAAGAATAAAAAAATACGGCTGGGGGTGTAGCTCGGAGGTAGAATGCCCTGGGTTCCATCTCCAGTACCACAAAAACAAAAACAAAAACAACAACAAAAAAAGGTGGGTTAGAAAGCTTGATGAGAGAAGTTTTCAATTATTTTTGGCAACTTCATTGGATTTCAGTGACCTAAACTGAACCCCAAATGGTGCACATACACACATACACATAGTATAGGATTGCTCCCAACCCCAGTAGCTCTTGGTAGACAGGACCAAGGAGAGAAAGCAGGTGGTTCCACTGACCCAAGGTTGAGGGTTTGTAGGTGTGACCAAAAACAAAAGATTGCAGATTGTGCTGGTGTTGTTAAAAGTAGTTGAAGTAAGCCTCTAAGGCTTCTTCTAATTAAGGTGCATGGAGGAGGAAGTGAGGCCCTGAAAGGATGCTGCACTTGAGTAAAAGAGAGTAGAGGACCAGAGATCCTGCATGAGCTGGAGAGACAAGGTGGTAATTAAAGAACTTTCAGGTCTTTAAGTTGAGCCATGGATTAGCATTTGGTCACGGAGGTGCAAGGATGAAGAAGATCAGAAGTGAAGAGAACTGAAAGACCATTAGGGAAGCTCTGAAATGAAAGCTGAAGATGTGTTATACATGGTGACATTAAAATTGGCTATATTGATAATAAAATGTGGAATGAAGAAAAAGGTAAGAAACTAAGTGAACTTATGTAACTGTGAGACAGGTAAATGAGAATAAAAATATGCTTGATTAATTTCCTTCTTTACTAGCTTTCTGCTTTTTGTTTTCTAAATTTTTTCCCTTGATTCTCAAATTTTTTTATCTCTATTCCCTTTTACACACTTAACAATTGAGAATCTTGATAAGCTTTTTATTATTTAGATTGTATCAATACTTATCATGTTAAAATATTTAAATTATATACTAACTCATTTAAAATAATAATGGACATTGCATGCCATTATAAGTAACATATTTTAGTGAATATTATTTTCTAAAAAAAAATTAGTGAAGAGAGGTAGTTTTTAAACATTTTTACAAATCTCCTTAATGTCCAGCGTAATAGAAGACAACTATATTCTCATATCTGCTTCTGCATAGAATTCTTCTGATATGTTACAGATGAAGAAAATCTTGCCTCACAAATACATGTAGCTAGAAGAAGTATTTTAACAGATTTTTCAAATAACTGGGCATTTTTCTTTGCTATTATACCAAAACTTGACAAGTAGTATTTCTTGGAGGCCAGTTGTAACTAAAATCATGCAATCTGAAGAATTATGGAGTCTAAAACTATGTCACTAAACATTTCATATGCTGCTACATTAAGAGGCTTTGGTATATCTTGTACTTTGAATGGATCTTTTACCTATGAGTGATTGTTAAAAAGCCTGTATTGGTCATTTGGAACATTTTGATTCATTGAGTTACATAGCCTCTTGATGGTGACACATTTCATTATGCGTTTTGGGAAAAAAATTATATGCATTAATACCACACCACTCTCATCAGAAAGTCTTTAAGTATCAGGAAGCTCTCATGATGGCAAATACAAGCTTTCCAAAATTCCAATTTTCTTGAAAGCTCGAATTATATTATTAGCAAGAGATATTGTCAGTTTTTTCTTTGAAGTAATAGGCTTACTTCATTCATTTTTGAAAAAAATGTCTGCCAAATACCCAACTCTGAATAACCATATTTTGTCAGTTGTTCTTTCAAGATAAAAGCAGTCAGTTCAGCTTGCAACTCAAATCATCACGCAAGTCTCTTCATTTTGACAACCACATGGCTGCGGCATGCAGCAAACGTGCTTGAAGTGCACTTTGCATCGTTGGTCACGAAATTTTAAAAGAACATGTGCTCAAGGGGCAAAATTTAATAAAATTAACAATCTTACTGCTTAATTAAGGCTATTCTTAAGTGAACTGGCTTTTCATATGTGCATGAATAAAAATGTAAATATAATGGGTACTACTATAATCTCCCATGTTGATTGATGTAAAGCTTTGGCACTACTTGTGTAAATGTCAACACAGTTTTGAGCTGGTAGAACCTCCTGATAAAGTATTAGTAACTCCCAGGAGTTTATGAACCACAGTTTTGAACATCAGTGCCCTAGGCATCTCAATGTTTCTTTATGTTTAGTTTTAACCTCCCCTAACTAAACGATATATATTTCTTAGTATCTTGACTATAATTACTTACGTGTCATATTATTATTTCTGTACAGAAAAGAGTTCATGCAGTAGGCCGAGGATGCTGACATCCTAAAAAAGTCCTGCCTACAAGGTTGGGATTTGTCTAGTATTGGGGGCTTTACAATTTTTAGAGGCTTCTCACCATTTGCTAATAAGAATGCCTCAATATACCTAAGATGTCTGTTTAAACAATATGGTTTGTGCCAAATGTCTTTTTTCCTTTGGTACATCTGGACTTCTGAAATGCAAGGCAAAGGAGGTGCATGTGACCAGTCCCCAATAAATAAAAATCATGGACACTGATTTTCTAATGAGCTATCACAGCAGACAGTATTTCATGTCTCCTCACCATTCCTTGCTGGAAGAATTAAGCACATCTTGTGCAACTTCACTAAGAAAACTCTTGGAAGGTATGTCTGGTTCATAGAGACTTTACTTCATGCACCTGGCCCTGTTGTAAGTGTTTTGTATGCTTTCTCTGTGACCAGTCATGGCTGTGAATATAACTATAGGCTGAATTCCCTAAGTCTTCCTACTGAATGTCAGAGCCTGGGGATGCTCTTGGAGATCCCTGATGCAACTTTAAACAAAATGAGTTTACAAGTGAACTCCTTGCCTACTTTCCCCCAACCTAAATCATGATGCTGCCATTTCTTCACTCTTCTAGTTGAACACTGTATTATTTAATATCCATTCAGAAATCCCATAAATATTCTACCTTCAAGTCATTCTAAACCTTACTAGTTTCTTATTAGTTCTCCTTTGCCTGTAACATTGTAACAAATTTTTATAAAATTTCATTTTATCAAATCATACTTAAAACTCTTCACAGGATAAATTCTCAACATATTATACCAAGATGCTCTAAATTCTTTACCTACTGATTAATCTATTAACAAACTGACAATAAGCATATAATGCCTTGTATTATTATTTTAACCCTTGTTTATGTCTTATATTCTCAGATAAGTAAAAGTTCTCTGAGATCAAGGACAACATCTTCTGGTTTGTTAAATCCCCCAGAAGACCTAGATAATACTATCTAGCACTTGGCAAAAATCATCTTTTATTTAGTGACAAACGAAAAACTAATTTGGGCTGGACTAAATTAGAGAAAACCTTGAAAACTACCAATGAAAAGCCTGACTTCTACCTCCCTTTCTAATTTCATATAATTCCTAGCAAACAATAGGTGTTTGTTTTATTGTGGGTTGAGGCTCAGTAAACAAGTAAAGCACTCAACAGAAAAGTTTATTTTACATCTGCATATACTATCACCAATTATTGTTTGGGTGTGCCTTACAATTGTACTTAACTTAATGGAAACCAACAGAAGAGTTAACACTTAGGCAAAGATCTTATTGGTTGTAATTATTTTCAGTGTAGTTAATACTAACCACTCTGTGGAAAAATAAACCTGCTTTTACTGTGAATAGCTTACAAAAGATGCTAAACCAAACATGTTAACAACCTCATCTAAAATGAGAAAACAAACACTATCCTAAGTTATATTCCTTTAGTAATTAAATTGAAACTCTGAATGGGAAAGTTTATTATGGAGAAAAACCAAAATGAATAGATTAGATTTTAAAGCTCTAAACATACTACAAAAGAAGCAGTTGGTGCCTATGCTTACAGTGTTTGCTACAGGATGGTAAGTATTCAGTTGGAACTATTATGGACCCTATGTAAGTAAACTTAGTTCCCAAGTACCCAAAGATCATTGTTATCCAACAATTTCAGCAATAAGATATTTTTCCAATTCTGGTTGTCCCAGAGTAAAGCTTTTGAATAGTATTCTTTAGTTTTATTATTCTTCATTAAATATAAATGTTCTGCTGTCCTAAGAGTGAATTATACTGTCTTAGATTCACATTTTTTTCCCTCCAGAGTTTTATAACAGTCAACCAACAATATGATTCAATTTAAAAGAATCCATTTTTATAGAAAAACTTCTCAAACTTTTTAACATGTTAAGTTTTTCTGAAAAAATAATTGTAACCAATCTGGTATCTATAATTATAAACATAATTAATATTAATAAATGAAAAATACCTCAAGGAATTGAACAAGTGCTTTTTTAGGGTCCTCTGGGATGGGTAAGTATTCAACTTGAGCCTTTGAGAAAATATTCTTTACTTCTGGGAGTTTAAATAGTAGCCTTGTCAGTTCAGCCAACTGTCCCATGTACTCTTTTTCTGTTAAAATAAAATTGCATAACAATATTCCTGTTTATTATTAAACTAAACACACAAACACACACACACACACACACACACACACATGCAGGGAATACAGCATTCCTCACTTATGACATGCTTTTTTTTTTTTTTTTTTTTGCGGTACTAGGGATGGAACCCAGGGGCATTCTACCTCTGAGCTACACCCCTAACCCTATATTTTAAATTCTTTATTTGGAAACAGGATCTCACTAAGTTGCAGAGGGCCTCATGAAGTAGCTGAGGCTGGCTGCAAACCTGTGATCCTCCTGTCTTAGCCTCCTAAGTACTAGGATTACAAGCCTGCGCCACCACGCCTGGCTTTGACATGCTTTCTTTTAAAATTCAAATTCCCACAAAATTAAAGACTTGAAGTTTCTCTCACTTATGAACCTTCTAGCCCAAAAGTCATTCATGCAAAACCAAGTGATAATATCAGAGAAAATTTAGTCTTTTTTAAGGCTGGGCTTTATAAAATTTATAAATGAATATAAATAATAGCTTTAAGAAAAGGCATGTCCTGCAGAAAACAGAATTATTTGAGACATTTAAAAGTACCAGTATTGAGCCGGGTGTGGTGGCGCATGCTTGTAATCCCAGCATTCGGGAGGCTGAGACCAGAGGATCCGGGTTCGCGGCCAGCCTCAGCTACCTAGTGAGGCACTCCGCAACTTAGTGAGACTCGGTTTCAAAATAAAGAATAAAAAATAGGGCTGGGGGTATAGCTCGAAGGTAGAATGCCCCTGAGTTCAACCCCCAGTACCGCAAAAAAAAAAAAAAAAAAAAAAAAAGTACCAGTATCACTCAATGACTAATAGTAAAGCAGAAGGAAAACAAGACATCTAATAAAAATCGGAGAGAATTATTCATAATTGGATATTTTATTTTAGGGTGTTCACAGTGTGATATCTGGTTATTTACTTCAGATTTTCACTTTTTGTGTGATCAGTTTTTTCAGGGTAAAACAAAACAAAACAAAAAAATAGCTTGTCACTTCAGGAGCAAGTTTTTGTTCTTGGCTTCCAAGGAAACAAGATCTTTCATCTTTATAGCAGGGAAATTTGTCAAATATAGCAACAAAATATCAAGAAAAGGGAACAAGCTAAAAAAGGAATAAAATTCTGCTTATATTTATGCCTAATAATAAATATATTTTATATATTTTCTACTAATTTTTATATTTTGTATTAATATATAATAAACAATCCAGAGAGCAAAAAACTTTCCGTAGATTTCTATCCTCGTGCCCCACCAAAAAAAGTATGCAGTTCTTACCCACTGGCTGTTCAGGATTTATATCAACGAGCAAATCATCAGGGCCAGAGAGGTTTTTTATATACATTTGCAAAATACAACGAATCCATGATCGTATAGTTAGGGATTGAAAAGATGCACAGCCCGAGTGAGAAAGTGCTTCACATACTGCGCTGTAAAAGCAAGTTGACAAGAATTAAGAAAACAGAACAAAAATGGCAATATATTCTGAGTGTAGAGATTCAGTAAAGAAATGTCCTAACATCTCCCACATACACTCCTTGGTGTCAGAATTTTTTCAGATGAACACACTGATTTATAGATGTGTCCTTGTGAAAATGAACGCTATAGAAATACACAAAAAGATATGTTGGATAAATATTCTTTTTTATTTGTAATGTTTTGATTTTTAATGTTTCTTTTTCCACTGAGGGTTGATGTGTAGGTTTATGCCAAGAAGAAGTTAAGAAAGAATATGGTTAAAGTGGAAAAGCAAGGGGCTTATAACCAGCTGCTAGGTGAAATTATAGTGAAGTAGCAAGCAGAAACAAACACAAAAACAAAAAACAGTGGTCCTTGGATAACTAAACAAAGAGGTCAGGACCATATGGGTAAAATGCCGTTAAAGATCAAGTATATTTCCACACGTGTCTCCTGACCAATCCCATTCCCACCCCTCCTTTCCTCCTTCACTCCACAGGTGCTCATGATCAAAGACTACTTCACACAGAATTCCAAAATAACATCTCCCAGAAATTAACAAAAAAATAATAATTCTTTTCATGAAGCCCAAAGCTTGTCTAAATCTGATTTCTAATTCACTTATAAGTGGGGGTACAGAGGATGGAGGTGGTTTATAGAAAGAATTTTGAAAGGGCTTAAATACAAACATTAACAACAACAACAAAAACCAAACCACAAAACATAGTTAGCTTTTCTACCATTACTGTCAGAATTGATACATCTGAAAGCAAAAAACTGTCACACTGAGAGTATATGTAGTAAAGATTGGTTTTCATTTGAGAAAATTCTTACCTTTCCAGGGTACTGATCTATCAGGGTTTGAATTAAAGTGTATATTTGAAATAAAGGCACATACCTATTTTGTAGCAAATGACTTAAATATCTTGCTATAACTTGGGGCCAGATGATATCATCCCAACCAAAAAGTTGAATTATTGATATAACTGGCTGAGGCTGAAGATCTGATGGAGCTGAGCTTGGCATGTCCACTGCTAGCAAAGTAAAATCTAAATTTAAAATGAGAGAAATTGAAAAAAAAAATTAAAACTCTTTCTCCAAAGTAACATTAATAGTGAGTGATAAAAATGTACCAAATAATCAATAACACACCTAGAAATGTATAATAAACATAAATCTAAACCTGTACTAAATTTATGTTGTCAAAGAAATTTTGGTAGTATCATCCAGATCTCTAGGAAAGATCTAGAAGCATCTATCTCAGAATAATCATTATGAGTGTATAATGAATCCTTCAAATCAAGTCTGAGATTTCTGCTAATGTATCTCCATAGTTCAAAGACCCACTGTATGTATGTATATATATATACACATATATTTAAGTAAATATATTTAAATATATATTTCCAGCATTTACTCTTTTCTCATCAAGCAAATTTACTGTTCACCTGCCATAGGTGAACAGCTCACTCTTACCTTAGACACTGGACATTCTTTTTTATCAAATAATTATATACTATAATCAATAGCACCACTTTCTTCAGCATCCACAAAGCTAGGAACTAGAAATCTTTAATGATCAGGTTAAAAAAATATGCTTTATTTTGTGATTTCCTGGAAATCCATGAAGTCAATTTGTACTGTATTAATTTATGCTTGTCAATCAATTGTTCACAAAGCACTGTCTCCTAGGTGGTTTTCTCAACCAGTGTTTGTTTATTCCCCCTGCTCTCTGATATAATTTCACCTGCAAATTTATTTCTTGGTCCACATTGCTGCTTCTGGACCATTCTCCCTTCCTCCTCCCTAAAACACCTAGCTTTAAATCTCATAAATATCTTGGATTCTACCAGCCACTAACTCTTGCACCTATACTTCCTTAGTTCACCTCCTTTCATTCCTTGTAGATTGTAGCTCACTATTATTCTCTCATGATTTGTCTTCTATTTTATGGCCTTTCAATTGGAATTCCTCTCCACCAATGAATTTACCCTCCATTCTACTTCAGCCACTGATTCCAATAGTGACCCAGAGACCTTGGCATTGGCAATAATTATCTCTCCATAATTCCACTTTCAAATACCCCACTTTTTGATACCAAAATTTGTTTTCCAACTCTCCTAGTTTAGGACCCCTACCCCAGTCCAATAATTATTTGATTCCCTCAGAGTCTACACCTATGGATCCTACAAGCTTTCCCCGTCTCCCTCTCTGTACTCATTCCTTCCTCTTCCATTTTTAGGCAGCTTAATTGCACGGTCCATTAATATACTCACATATATACCACAACTCCCTCATTCCTTTCTTGATTCTCTGTACTTGCCTAGAAAAAACATCACTTGTTAAATTCCACTTCTTGGCCTCCTCCCCACATGTCCCTGCACCTGCACCAGCATAAATGACTGAGAACGCTGATTGATACTAAATTTATGACTACAAACTTCAATAGGCCAGCATTCCTACTACACTCCCCTAGTCCATTGAGTATTTTATCTTCCTAAGTGACTATTGCCTATCTTCTCTTCTTTCTTCATTAATAGTTAGTACCTCCTCCCTTTCCTCACTTTCAGCTAATGGCCTTACTATTTCACAAAGAAATGAGAAACATCAGACAGAAAATACCATAAGCTCCTACCACATTTACCCACCTACCTCCATCAGGGCCTATTTATTCTGCCTCCTCTTCTGCTACTATAAGTGAACCAAATCCTCTATGGAACCCTATCTTCCCTTGGAGCTAACAGTGATTTTTTTCTAATTCTGGAATATTCTTGTCAGCATTAAAAACACTGAAACTTTTCCTGTGTTATTTAAAAACAAAACAAACCTCTCTTTTTGACTCTACTTCCCCCTCTAACTCGTGTCCCTACTTTCTTACAGTGATATTAAAAAGATTTATCTACATTTGTTTGTAATTCTTCTTTTCACATTTTCTCTTGAATCATTTCCAATCACTTCACTGATTCTCCACTATATAAAAATTGCTCTTCAAGCTCACCAACTTCTTTCTTGTTAAATCCAATGACCAACTTCAGGCCTCATCTTATGTGATTCATTAGCAGCATTTTAGTTGATGTTGATCATTTCCCCTTCCTGGTTTCCAGGACACCACACCTTCTTGGTTTTCTTCTTACCTGTACTTCTTTCTAGTATCCTTTCTTATTTTTCCTTATCTTACAAATATCAACATAGAAATACACAACAATATACAACGTCCCAGTCTTTAAAAGATTATCATATGGATAGTTTCCAAATTTAAATTTCCACCTTAGACTCCTTAAACTCTAGTCTTATTATCCAAGATCCTATTTAATGTATCAATTTGGAGTTTAATCAACATAAAAAATGCCCCAAATGGAAAGTTATAGTCTTTTCTAATAAAGTCTATTCCTGCCATAAGCCATAAGCTTCCTTATCTGAGCAAATGGCTATAGATACCCTTATCTCCTATTACTATTTTGGTTACTTTACCTTATCTACTTGGCAAATTCTTTCACTCTACCTTTAAAATACTTTCTCTACCCTTGGATGGGAAATCTGGCCACTTCTCATTACCTTTGTACAAGCCACTCATTTCTGGGTTGTTGGAAAAGTTCCCTGACTGGCTTGTCTACTGCTCTCCTTGCCTCCCTTGTCCAATGTCAACTTACCAGCCTGAAGGACCATATCATTCATTCCTCTGCTCAAAACTTACTAAGAGTTCCTAATTTTAAAAGTTTCTACAACCACTTATAAGACAGAACATGGTGTGCTTCTTGACCATATCTGAGTTCTCTCACCCCTTCTTAGTCTACATGAACCTTAGTTACTTCCCTATAGTTTCTCAAACACACCAGACATGCTCTATCACCTCTGGACTTCTGGAGGGCACGGTCTCTCATTTCTTTCAGGTCTTTGATCAAATGTTACTTACTAAGGTCTTCCAGACCACACTATTTAAGTTATAATCTGTCCCTAGTCTTACCCATCCCCTTCTGTATTTTCACTTCTTTCTACAGCATTTATTAACATCTAGCATATTACATATTCTAAAAATGTATTCGTTTTTTGGCTTCCTCTTCCATTAAACTATCAGTTTTATGAGAATAGGTAATCTCCTTCCTTTTTATCCACCAGTATGTCCACAATACCTATAAAACTGTATATTCAGGACTTTTTCTTACTTTGGTACTAGGGATTTGACCAAGGACTGGGGTTAGAAGTGTATGCCACTATCTCAACAGAACATTACTGCCTCTGATTTCCTGCAGGGTAGTCTGAGGAACACCTTAGCTCCCACTTTCCTCATCCTTTCAGATGACTTAAAGAAGTACATGTTTTACATACATGAATTCAGAAATGTTCTGTTGCTTTATATATTCCAGATATTAGTCCTCTAGAGAAAAAATAGGAAAGAAAGGGAACTTCTCATAAGCAAGAGAGAGGCCAATAGAATAGAAAGGGATAGGGAGGGAGGGAATGAGGGAGGGAGAGAGAGAAAGAGGAGGGGGTTAAAGGGATGACTGTGGAAGGAAACAGATCAAATAATGTTGTCCATACACAAGGGTGTCACTATGACTGTCACTAATGTATACAGTGTGGGAGGCAGAAGAGATCTGTGCCATCTCACTAAATCTCACTATGTAGTATCATTACAGTGCACCAATAAGAATATATATAAAAAAAAAAACTCAGCAAAAAAAAAAAAAAAAAGAAGTATATGCCACTATGCCTGGCTTTAGTGTCTTTTTAAATTTTATTTATTGTTTTATTTCTTGGTGCTACTAAGGTTGGAACCCAGGGGCATTCTACCTCTGAGCTACACACTCAGACCTACTAGAAATAGGGTCTCAATAAGTTGCAGATGGCCTCACTAAATTGCTGAGGCTGGCTTCGAACCTGTGATCCTCCTGTCTCAGCCTCTCAAGTACTGGGATTACAGGTGTGCACCCCTACACCCAGTGTAGTGCCTTTTTTTTTGATGAGGAAAATCATTCTCTTCTAAACTATCAAGTCTTTATTTGAAATCAAACCCCAAACCCACACATTTTGCTTCATATTTATATATGATTTATTTTCAGAACCTAAGATAGCACTGAGTAAACTGATGAAATTTATTTTTGTTGACTGACTGGCAACTGGAATGATGAATGTAAGAAAGGTAAGTCATATTGGCTACTAATGACTGCTTTGATTCAACTGATTGAATATCAATATTTATTTTCACAGATAATACAGTAGTTGGAAAGCATCACCCTGTCATAATCCTTCAATCTATTACTGTAAAAAGTCTTAATTATAGAAGTGCTAGCAGAATTTAAGATCTTTCCAAATTTATATCATTCAGCCTTTCATGTAATAATTGCTTTTAGCTCTGCTTTCCTCATTTATACCACAGTAAAATAAATGTTGGTTTAGGTCTTAGGTTTTAAAAGCATTGTGTTTAAATACATTAAATACCTTTAAATTTTTCTTAAATACATGTAATAACCATACTGATCTCTTGTCTGTTTCAGTACTTCTTAATACATTTTGGGCAAAATATCCCTTTGATAAAGATAATGATCTCTTAGAGAATTGCATATATGCAAATATTTTCAAAATATTGCCTACAATTTCATATGATTCAGATTCCCCTAAATTCTAATGAAAGCCCTTAGGCTAATAACCAAATTAAGTAAAAAAAATTACAAACTAGAGTCTAGTAGAAGAATAACATTCTATATATTCAATGTCATTCTGATCTTATCCTCTTGGTGTTGAAGTGGTATTCATTCTATATTCTTTTGCTCTTTATGCAAATTTATTTTATGTGATACCTATATACTTGCTTGCACAATCTGAAAATAAACTACTTGAATTAAATATAATCAATTACACATTACTTTCCAAATATTGCATGCATAAGAAAAGTTTATGTACGGTCAATATTTTAAGATTGAAAATCATCTTTACTATTACCAAAAAGCAATTAATTTTTAGTTTAAATAAACTAAAGAATCCCAATTTTAAAATATGTAATTCCTTTCATCATTGTGGCAGTCAAAATATTTATTACAGGGTTACAAAACAAGAGTTTGTTACCAATCAAACAGAAAATACTGACAGAGAAATAAATTAACAATTAATGCTGACCTGCAGCTGCATCTGCAAGTTGTGAGAGAGGCACAATCTGTGCCATCCTCTGACTCTTCAAAAACGAAAAGAAATGATTCCACAGTGCGCCTGCAACTGCAGCAAGGTGGCGCTCTTTAGCCAATAATGAAGACTGTAGGATTAGGTCCACATTCTCCCTTTGAAGTTCCTGACACAATTGTTGATGAATACTCCTAAAGAGAAATAAAAACACAGCTAACACCCAGGAAATACAGAATCTGCTTAAAATACATTTCTAGATTTTTTCATTTATATCATATTAAAACTAAAGGACTGTTTTATATAATTAAAACCTTTATGCCAAGACATAATGCATCTCTGGTTATTTGATGGATGAATGATGGCATATTAAGCACCATAAAGTTAATGTTAATTACTAATGTCAACCATTAATTATATGCTTTTTAATATGTCAGATCTAAATGAGAAGCAGGCAGCTTCAGAAGAATGAAGGTCTGTATTTTGCAACTGATGTATGACAAGTGATTTTACTTACAATATAGACATGAAAACAACTTCTTAAAACATTTTCTCCTGAAGGTTTTAAGACAGATATATACTAAGAAGAATGTAAGTATATTTGGCTATGTCTGGTATTTTAAATAAAAAATTTTACTTGTTAAAAGCAAAAAAGACAGACATGCTAGTATACAAAACTGTGCTAGATAGTCAGTACCTTGGAGCAATAATAAACAATAAAAAGTTGTTCTCCATAATTCAATACTTCCTAAAATTTTGATTCATCATCTCATCAGCTTCGCTGCTTACTTTAATTGAAAATCTACTCATTCTTTTTTTTTTTTGCAGTACTGGGGATTGAATTCAGAGGCCTACCTCTGAGCTCTGAGCTACACCCCCAGCCCTATTTTTTATTCTTTATTTTGAAACAAGGTCTCACTAAGTTGCAGAGGGCCTCACTAAGTAACTGAGGCTGGCTGCGAACCTATGATCCTCCTGTCTCAGCCTCCCAAGTACTGGGATTACAAGCGTGCGCCACACGCCCAGTTTCTAGTCATCTCTTGACCTAAATAGAAACATATCTGCAGGAAATTGAGGTTACCACCAAAGTAAGAAGGAGAAATAGTTGGAGATTTCTTAGTGATCTGGAAGACAAGCCATTTATGCAATAAGCCCAGCAATTAGTTATATGATGTATTAAAGGTACAACCATGTTATTATTCCTGTTTCTATTTATATCACACTGCAAAATCAACTAAAAGTTGCCATAACTGTGTAGAAACCATTCTCTCATTCATTTTGTTCAATTATACAGAAAGCAATGAAAAATAACCAAAATAAATAAACAAATAAATAAAGCAGACTTCCTTTGACAAAAAAATATATTCCACAAAGCAAAGTAGTCAGTACTTAAAAAAGAAGAAATATTTTTTTTCCAACCATATCCTTGATGTTTTTATAGTTTATTACAGGGAAGTAGAAACTAAAGAACTATACAAAACATAAAACTAATAAATGTACCTACAGAAATTTCATAAAATGATCTCATTGGTTCCAAGAACACATCTTAGAACATGTCATATAACTACACACCCAAGAGTAAAATTCTAACCACAAGTTATATAACACTAGGACCCTTGCCCCTTTATATTGGAAAATCCTTCATAATCATGGGAACTACTTAATTCTACTTACAGTACTGAAGAAAAGGAGATAAATACCCACAGAAAGAGCAATTCTCATAAAAGCTAACCAAATATGTTCTATGTCCTTTCTGTGTAAAAACCTGCATGAAATGTTTTCAACTTGAACTAGTGGCTACAGCCCATTTTAGGTCCTTTAGCTTGAAATGAAATGAATAAAAAACTACTAAAATTCATTTGGCAGCTAACTCAACTGCCTATATCAACATAGCAAAGTTCAAGAGTACATTTCTATACACCGAATTCCAAGTAAAAGAAAACTACCAATTCCATTACCTTTTAGTTTTGGGGGGTTTTTTGGTTTTTTTTGAAGCATATTGGTTTCAAAGGATAACAAATAATGTATTGCACTTGGGTAGGATATATTGTTCACTATTTCTAAATAAGCTATTTTATTCACTAAAGCCTATTCTTTAGGAAGGAGCAACATTTCTGATCAGTCTTTATGTGCTAGAAATTCTTTTAATTAAAAAAATCAGACCCCTAGCTCTTACAAGTAACAAATATCAACTCAAAATGGATTAAAGGCTTACCATGTAACACCTGAAATTATGAAACTACTAAAAGAAACATAAAGACAGAGGAAACACTTCAGGACATTGGAATGGACAATACGTTTTTGGATAAGACCCCTAAAACACAGGCAATGAAAGCAAAAATAGACAAATAGGATTATATCAAGCTAAAAATTATTTGTACAGCAAAGGAAATGATCATGAGAATCATAAGAGACAACCATCAGAATAGGAGAAAACAAGGAGGTTATTTCCAGAATATATAAGGAATTTCAAAAATCCAATAGCAAAAGACCAAACCAATTAAAAATGGGAAATAGACCTTCATAGACATTTCTTAAAAGACACACAATGTCTGATACATGAAAATATACTCAACACCACTAATCATAAGGGAAATGCAAATCAAGACCACAGTGAGCCATAAATTCATTCTAATAATAAGGGGTATTATCAACAAGACCAAAGATAACAAGTGCTGGAAAAGGGGAATCCTTATGCACTGATGGTAGGAATATAAATTCACACAGCCACTATGGAAAACAGTATAGACGTCTCACAAAAAATTAAAAATAGAACCACATGTGATAAAGCAATCCCACGGCTAGGTATATATATCCAAAGGAAATGAAATCAGTATATCATAGAGACATCTGTACTCCCATGTTCATTGAAGCCCTATTTATAATAGCCAAGGAATGGAAATAATCTAAGTATCTATCAACTGATAAATGGTGATAATTGGTATGCACACACCATAGAATACTAGTTAGTCATAAAAAAATGAAATCCTGTCATTTTCCACAAGGATGGAACAAGGATGGAACTTGAAACCATCACTGTTTTCACTAAGTGAAATAAGCCAGGTATAGAAAAAGTACTACATGATGATCTCATAGAAGTTGAGAGGAGAACAGTGGTTACCAGAGGCTGGGGAACAGTAGACTGGAGGGAAAGATGGAGAAAAGTTGATGACGGAATCTTTAACTATACTTAGGTAAGTATAAGAAGTTTCAGTGTGCTACTACATAGTAGGGCGAGTATAGATATAACTATGTTATATAAAGTTTAAAAAGCTAGAAGAAAGCATCGTGAATGTTTTTACCTTGAAAAACATTAAATTAGGAACTAGATATGTTTAAAGTTATTTAAACATTACACTGCATACATACATCAAAATATAACACGACATTCCATTAATATTAGTATGTATAATTTTTATATTTTTATGTGTCAGACAAAGAAAAAAACAAAAAGTAAGTATAACTGTATAATATGGCTCATTAATACTCTTTGTAGATGATGGAACTGATAGCCAGAAAATTAAATAATATGCCCAAAGGTCACATGCTAAGAAGGGCTGTCACCATAATCTGAACCTATATCTGACTCTGCAGCCCATACACTTCTTACACACACACACACACACACACACACACACAATTTAAAAGGATTAGACACTGACAATTTTGTCCCTCTCCTAACTTGGGCTGAAGAAATTTCAGCAAGCCTTTATGTGTAAGACACTAACCCTAATTCAAATTTACTTTAGAAATGTGTATCCATCTAGTATTCTGGATTTGAAAAGAAGCTACATACCCCAGGAATATGCATAATACTTAATTCTGCTTGATGGTTTGAATGTTTAATCTGTATCAGTCTGGATAAGAATGATTATCTGCTATATTAACAGAACAAACTTGTTTAAGATCTTATGGCTCCTCCATTCAGGAAAAAAATCAAAGAGTAACAAATGGAGGAAATACCAAGGACATACCATGATGGAGTCTGAGAGAAGAATCAAATTTCTGCACAATAGCTAAATAGTTAAAAATAAACCATGCTGCTGCACCTAATTTGTAAAATCACATTTTCTGGATTGGAAAGATACACAAAAGCACAGGAAAGTAAATTTATTGAATGAGATATGACTACCACATGTCTACCAAAGGTAAATTTATAAAAATAAAAATATTAAAAGAAGCCCCATCACTAGCAACAATGTAAAAGAAAACACAAAACACACATGAATTATAATAAGGATTATAGTACAGTTCTAGAAGCAGTGGCTATTTTATGAAATATTATCTACTTTCTTCAATAACCAGTAGAAAAATATGAAAACAGATTTATTGCACAAAAGGTAAAAATGTGATTTCTGGTCAAAAACTAAAAGCTAAAAAAAAAGAGATGTAAAATCTCCCAACATTTAGCAATTGTTTTATGAGAGTGAAGAGAGATTTCACATGGGTTAAAATCATTTTAGAAATATACACATGTGGAAATACAAATGAGTAACCAGCCCACTTTACATTATAAAAGATGAAATATTGCACAGCAGAAAATAAATTTACTGAATGTCAAGTAATTCAAATTGCAGCTTTCATACTAGAAATAATAGCAATACCCAGCATTTATTGGTATTTACTATGAGACCAGCACTATGCCAAATGTTTTATAAGCATTAATTCTCATCCTGTAAGGTACAAACAATTATTCAAATCATATAAATCAGAAATTGAGACAAAAAGAAGTAACTCTGTTGGGTAACAATGTTAGTTATTAGCTACTCAGAACTATGTGACCTTAGAAAAAAAGGGTCCTTCTCAATTCCTCTTTTATTAAGTCAAGAATAGGAAGAATAATCATTGCTATGTCCACCTAACAGGCTTACTGTGAAAATCATGTGAAACAAAGTCCTCAAAAGTGTTTATAAGTCCATCTGTGTAAACGCCCACATGTTTACACGCCTAGTTACCCATATGTTACATTACTTCTATTTCAGCTCTGTTGTCCTTATTTCTCTTGCTTTCCTCATCATGTTCAAGGGCATTCTTGATTCCTGTATCTGCCTGCTCTTTAGCTCCACTTTCCAAGGTCTGTTTTTCTGTTTTAATCTGCCTGCTATTTCTTGCCTTGATTTCACATATTCACTTTCCTTCTTGCCCCCACTTCTGAAACACAGACATACATTAGAGGCAAAGGAACCTGCACTTATTGGTGCTACCTTTCAGCCTGCTCTCTGAGTTGCTGACTAATAACTTAAGATAGGCTTTTGGGAATACCTCCTGAACTACTGTTTATGGGTTTATTTCTAATCGTAAAATATGCTTATTTCTCCTGTAACTGATAAAGTTCTCATCCTGTATATTACTTTCCTGGTACTCAGAGGCGCATGTTTAATATTTCTCATATATTATGCCACAAAATTTAAAGGAAAAAAAAAAAACACAACACTGTCCATTGTACCACACAGAAACAGCACAATATAATAAATGTGACTGGTAAGAGCTAACCAGAAAACAAACAATTAATAGCAATAATTGAATGCCTCTTTTACCTCTACTCCAAACATGGCAAGTTGTAAAATCTATGTTAGTGAAAAAGACAAAGAGAAGTTGTATGCTAAAAAGTTGTTCCAGAGTTGGGTGCAGTGATGCATGTCTGAAATCCCAGTACTTGGGTGGCTGAGAAAGAATGATCACAGGTTTGGGGTCAGCCTTGGCAACTTAGTGAGACACTGTTTCAAGAAAAAAAAGAAAAAGGCTGGAGGTGTAGCTCAGAGGTAGAATTCCCCTGGGTTCAATCCTCAGTACCAATGGGAAAAAAAAAGTTGTTGGGTGGGGAGGGGGGAGATACACCAAGTGATATAAGCATGTACCAGTGTATCACTTTGAATCTAACTATGAAAGGAATGAGTGTGTGTGTGTGTGTGTGTGTGTGTGTGTGTGTGTGTGTGTGTGTGCGCGCGCCTGCCTGTTCTCCAAAACCTCTGTGAATGATTACTGGAAGTATCTTACTGATATAACTAATGGAAAACTGAATGGGAATCAGGATACTGTATAACTATTTTTAGCTTCAGCTAAATTCATTGAAAACCCTTAGATGCTTTAAATCTTTTTGTTATACTTGCCCACATCTGTGAAACAGGGCTATGATCTGCCTTACTACCCAGAAATAATATAATGACCTTTTTTAAATCAGAAAAAACAACAAAGAAGTTTACCTTAAAAAACATTTAATCTAATCCTGTCTGGAAAAAAAAAAAAAAAATCAGAGACCAAAACCAAAACTTCTGGATATAAAAAGACTTTTACCAAATCACCTTATAGGATAATGGTAGCTTTAGTCCTGACTCCACCCTGTGCATGCCTAGGTCATCAGCAACAAATGACAAACCAGAAGCCAGGCTGATAAGCAGCACAGGGTCTCCTGTCTCCTGGTGCCTCAGGACACTTGTGTGTCCCTTCAGATGTGAATCAAGGGGTGAGTGGGTGGTGGAGGGATGAATGAATCTGTGAGTCAGGCAAGGAGTCTATTGACTGTTTTGCTTACGGAGGGACTACTATAGATAAAAAGCAGAGCCAGTGGTGATGCTTACAATCACAAGCAGTGCACTGTTAAGGAAAGACGGGGCTTCTTGAAATGTAACAAGTATTAAAATGAACATTTATCTAGGCGAGAGGAAAAGTTTCTGACCCTAGATAACTTCTGTGACTTCGTTTTTCATCTGCTAGATGGGAATAATGTCCTATTACTCTCCAGAAAGCTGCTGAAGTAGCAAATCACAATTCAGTAAAAACACTTTTTAGGCTAGAAGGCAAGATAATAAGGACTTTGGTCAGATTGTTATTGCTTCTATATCCTAATAACTATGTTCTTAGAGGTAGAAGAGCATGACTAGAAGAGTATCATGTGGGCTTTAGAGATAGACATGCCACACTACAATCCTACTCTACCAACTACACGTTGGATAGCTATTTCCTCATCTGTTTTAAGTATTAAGTAAGATATAGTCAACAAGCTTGTTTATTGAGAATATATGTAACAGTCCTATTCTAAGTGTTCCACCTTTATTAACTACTTTGTTCTGTAGGTACTATAATTGACCTCATTTTAGAGACAAGGAATCTAAGTACAGAGAGGATAAGTAATTTGCCTGGGCCATTGGTTTAGTAAACAGAAGGGGACAGGATTTGAACCCTAGCAGTTAAATGAACTTTGAGGTCCCAACTTATCATCATTATGGGATTGTTGCCTCCAATAGCATTTTACGACCTAAATAAATAATACATGTTTCAAATGTCATATTGCATTTTCATATTTATATGCTACATTCTTATGAAAGGTGGCTACTAAGTAGTTTAACTGCCTGCCATCCCAGTTGACATATCAGGTGCAATTACATTAAAAGTTTAATACTTCTGGGGAGTGTAAACTGTTCTATAGGGATCTGAAAAATCAATGAAATGTACTTTTTTTCTATGGCCCACAATTCAGTTAATTTGCAAGACAAGAAAAAAAAAAAAAAAGAACAAATCAGGAATCCAGTGATGAACATAACAAACCAAGCATACCCTTCTGTGTTAGCTTTCCCTTACTGTGACAAAAGAGCTGAGATAATCAACGTAAAGAAGGAAAGGTTATTTGGGCTCATGGTTCTAGTCCAATATTGCTTTGCCCTGGTGTTTTGGGGACGTGGCAGTGCAGTACATCATGGTGAAAGAATGTGGTGGAGAAAGCCTGGTTACCTCTTGGAGGCTGGGAAGCAAACTTATAGAGGAGGGGCCAGGATCTTTATAATCCCTCTCTCTCTCTCTTTTGTGGTACTAGGGACTAAACCCAGGGGCATGTTTCCTGTGAGATACACCCCCAACTCTGTTTTATTTGGAAACAGGGTCTTACTGAGCTGCTGAGAGCCTTGCTTGGTTCATGGGGCTAGCCTTGAGCCCATGATCCTCTGGCCTCAGCCTCCCATGTACTGGGATTACAGGCCTGCAGCACCATGCCCAGCTTTTATGCTTTCTTAAGGGCATGTCCCAGTGACCGAATTCCTTCCATGAGGCCCCACTTCTTAAGGCTTCTACCACCTCCCAATAATACCACAGAGACATTCCACATCCAAATTATAACCTTAGCCCCAATGCTAAAGGTACAAAAATATGCTTAAAGAGATTGCAAGTTCAAGACCAGCTTCAGCAACTTAGCAAGACCTTGTTTCAAAATTTAAATAAAATAAATAAATAAATAAGCCTAGGGGTGCAGCTCAGAGGTAGAATGCCTTTAGGTTCAATCCCCTGTACCCAAATAAATAAGTAAATAAAAATAAAGCAACTATTCTGACTACAATGTATAGTTTTATAGTAGCATTAGACAGAAATAAATTTCATAAAAAACTTATTTTTGTTAAAATATGTTTTCTTCATTCACTTCATAAGAAGTTACTATTTGAGATAAGAGATACCAAAAAAAATGTTTAAGGTAAACCCTGCTGTCAAAAATAAATCAAGATTTCATTCTTAGGGTAGTAAGGAGTCACTGAAGGATCCTGAACTGGGGAGTGATATAATAAAAATAGTGGTTTGGGAAAGATTAATCTGGTAATGGCAAAGACGTGACTAGAGACGAAGAGACCAAGTAGCAAAGCTCTGTGAGCATCCAGTAGAAGCTAACATGCATATGCACAAACTTCCTTACTTTATGAAGAAAAAGAAAGCCAACAGTAATTATTTGGTACTTAGGGAGAGAGAGGATAAAAAGCCTATGTTACTGCCAAGTTTTGGGGAAAGAAAATGAAAAGTTAGGAGGGATAGTTAATTATTACAGAAGGAGGGTATAATTTGATTTCAAAACAGAAAATTTAAGTAACAATATCCGAAAAAGTTTTTTGGAAATATGGATCCAGAGTCCAAGAGTACATTCAGACACAGCCCTAGTGTTTTAGTTCATTATAATGAATGTGTCAGCATCCATTAACTACATGAGGCACTGCAGAAGGTGCTATCAAATATGGTTCTTGCTCTTAAAAGAATGTACAGTTAAATGCTGTGTAAAGGTATCCACAAAATCCACAAAAAAAAAAAAAAAAAAAAAAAAAAAAAAAAAGAAAGCCGGGCGTGGTAGCGCACGCTTGTAATCCCAGCATTTGGGAGGCTGAGACCGGAGGATCGGGGTTCGCGGTCAGCCTCAGCTACCTAGTGAGGCACTCCGCAACTTAGTGAGACTCAGTTTCGAAATAAAGAATAAAAAATAGGGCTGGGGATGTAGCTTGAAGGTAGAATGCCCCTGGGTTCAATCCCCAGTACTGCCAAAAAAAAAAAAAAAAAGAAATGAACTGGAGGTTTAGGTTCATTGGAGACTTTTTAGAGGAAATATGCCATTATCATTATGAAAGTTGTATTAGCTAACTGAAAAATAATGTGAAAAGTTCCAGGAAGTTGAAATAATATGAATAAAACACAGTGACATGAAATTGCATGGTACATGAAAGGAATCACAAATAATGTGGTATTATTACAGGATAAAAGGTAAAGGAGGGGAATGATGGGAAAATGTGATTATAATATTGACAGGGTCCAGGTCATGGAGGGCCATGCCCTCTCCAAAGTTACCATGACTAAATGATTATTAAAGGTTAAAAAAGTCAACCAAGATAAAGCCAACTTACACACCTAACAATATCTTCCTGAGATTGTTCCCACTATAATTTAGAGCGGGTTAGGTTGGCCTAATTCATTTATACATTTAAACACCATGGTTAACTTCATAGGAATAAAGCTATAATGGCAGTTGTCTTGGAAATATTTTCATTAAAATAAAAAGGGTTGGGAGGTGTGTGTATCTTGGAGGTAGAATGCCTCTAGGTTCAATTCGCAGAACAAACAAACAAAAAACTCCAATCTGGTGAATATGTACACATGTGACTTTGCACATATACAAATACAGAAAACTATTCACCACAATCTTCTCTCTCTGTCATGCTTGAGTGCTATCTTAATGCTTTCCTCTGATAAAACATGAGCAAACATGACCCATAAACATTAACAGAATTGCAAACACTCTCAACAAATGGGTGCTCTCCTGCACTACCCTAAGTTGAGTATGTTTATTTTGTTGCAGTCTCTATTTCTGCCACTTATTCTGTCTTGGGCATTGATGGGGGCAGTTTAACCTACGGTCAATAAGTAATAACTGAATGCACCAAAAAAGAAACAAAGAAAAAGCATCATGCTAAACGTTAAAGATTAAGCTATAATTAATCTATAAAGTACTTCAAGATACTTTCAAGGAAACGATTGAGGGTAAAGGCCACAATTAAGGATTGGTTGAAGTTCTTTGGAATTGCAACCCATAAAAAACTGTCAGCAGATAAACTTTATGAATGAGGAATTTGTAAAAGAACAGTAGAACAACCATCTGACCATGACAGCTTGTTTCCAAAGGGGTAATGCCACAGTAACTGTGTACTGTCTATACTCAGTAGGGCTCCAATTTCTAGGAACTCATCCTCTGAAGTTAACAGAAAGTGTGTGGGTATAAAGTAATGAATGAAAGTGAGAAGGGGGAGACCATGGCCACAGTGTGAAACTAGACAGTTTCCAGGTTTGCCTGCTAACTGAATATCATATGGGAGAGATTATGAGTTACATAAGACCCAGGATCTTTGTCCTTGAGGTTAGATGTGGTCAGAATTGAGATAATTTCTGTAACAATGAAATACACTTATCTTTAATAAAATATCTAAAGTTGTCATATTGGTCTTTTGGGACTTCAAATATGGGCCTCTTCTTTTTCAACTGTAACTGGATATGATATAATTGAGAAAGCACACATACATTAGTTTTTATCCAAATTGTTATATACAGAATTCTCATATAAGCCGGGTGTGTTGGTGCATGTTTGTAATTCCAGTAGCGGAAGGCTGAGACAGGAGGATCACAGGTTTGTGGCCAGCCTCAGCTACTTAGTGAGGTACTCCACAACTTAGTGAGACCCTATTTCAAAACAAAGAATAAAAAATAGGGTTGGGAGTATACCTTGGAGGTAGAATGCCTCTGGGTTCAATCCCCTGTACTGCCAAAAAAAAAAAAAGAAGTCTCACATAAGAAAAAGGAGGGAGTAAAAAAAATTCTTAGGAATTGATGGCTAAAAAAGAAAATTAAAATTAGAACATATTTATTCTCAATATAGGCAATAACAGAAACAATATTTATGAAATATGCCCTCATTTGGCAACAGAGACCACTGACCTCATTCAGCAGTACTGGAGTCAGTAATCACTGGTGATGTGAAACATACCTCAGTCTTTAATTTACTTCCTTTTCTTGCTCTTCCATTCCTCCCTCTTTCCTTCCCTCCCTCCCTCTGTGTCTTGCTTTGGTTAGTCTATCATTTATTGAATATTGTATACCTCAGTCTATAATTTACTTCATTTTCTTGTTCTTCCATTCCTCCCCTTTCCTTTCCTCCCTCCCTCTGTGTCTTGCTTTGGTTAGTCTATCATTTATTGAATATTGTATACTTTTTAAAAGAAGTGTCACAAATTGACACTTCGTGTTTCTGGGAAATCCTGTAACTGCTCTAACAGAATGCAACAGATGTGACATTATGTGACTCTGAAGCTTGGTTACAAAATCAAAACAGCCATGAAGTTTCTGCATTGTTTGCTGGGAAAGCTTACTCTTAGAATGCTGAAATGCCATGGATGAATTCCAAATAACAGGAGAACATCCGACTGGAGAAGACACAGTGGTCCCCAGGTCAACAGTTCTAATTAAGCCTGATCTTTGGGCATTCTAACTCAGATACCAGGCATGCTGGTGAAGAAGAAAACAACTAGGAACTGGATTAAGCACCAAATCATCCTAGTTGAGATCCCAGACATGGTAGAATAGATAAGGCATGTCTTTGGATTTCCAAATTTGTGAACTACAGAATCACTGAGCATAATAAAAACGGATTTAGCCTAGTTTATTTTTTTGCCTAGTTTATTTTTTTAGAGAAGAGGTAGACATTATATAGTAAGCACTATGTAGAAATAACAATTCAAAGATGAAAAAGATGCAGACCTGATCTCGAGGAATTCACACTTGGGAATGGGATGGAGGAAGATAAAAAAATTTATTAGAAATATAACCAAGGAGGTAGTATCTACAATGAAGCAAAAGCAGACTTGGATAAAATAGCTGTTTTAAGCTTCCTAGAAGTCATCCACAATAATCTCAGAAACAAAGAATTGCCAAGACAAGGATCATTTAAAATAAAGCTATTTTTCTACCTATTTAGCACAGAATACTGATTATCAAATATATGCTGAGACATTTTATGTATATTAACGTACTTTCAATAAGCTTTCCTTGGTTCTTGCTTTCACATTTTATTAATAACTGGCAGCTCTTTTTAAAGACAAGTTCCATTTTCATTTTCTTTAAATAAAAGGTGTGTTTATGGAGTCCATCTTTGAAAGCTAATTAATGAAAACACTGCAAAACCTAGCTTAGCTCTTCTCCTTCCAGCATTGTTTCTTAAACACAGCAGTACACAGTCAGTGCTACTCTCTAATGATGGCTGAATCATTCTACCACATTTTGGGGGATAGGGTTGGTTGGTATCTGCTCTCTGGGGAAATGTGCTTTGTTTCAAAAGAAATCAGGAGTCATTTTATTAAAAGTAAAGATCCAAAGATTTTTGGAGTAAAATATTCCACAATGAGTAAACTAGAGCTAAATTCCATTTGTAAGCATTTTTCCTAATTGGTGGTAATAAATTCCTAAAAAGAAAAGGTCTAATGGTAATGTTGACTGATTCGTAACTTCATCAACCCAAATGTTCCTGTCACAGTGAAATTTGCTCTATAATTTACCTTAATGGACTACATATATCAATAAATATTGAAAATGTTCAGTCTCTTTCCCCACCTCTATTTAAATCAAATCCAACTCTATGTCAACAGATTGTACCAATGTATAATTACAATAGCTAATGCACTGGGAAAAGTAGTGTTCCTTGATAAGAGGTTTAGAAAACCTCTTAAGCATTCTGCATCCTCAGTATTTCTCTTGCACTCGAGATATGCAATAAATTATACAATCAGACACTCTTGACCATTGACAATTGTGTTAACAGATTTAAAACCCAATCCCCAACCCCAATAGTGATAAATTTTTTGGATTCCAACACTTAGTCAAGCAAAAGAGTCACAAAAATACCTATTTATGTTTTAAAAGAATTTTTTAAAAATAAAAAGTATAATCAAACTCTAACAGAAATAATAGCTTAGTCATCACTGTAACAGAATGTTGAACCTGGGGTACATAAAAAAGATTTATAAGTCTGTAAACCCCTTGAAATTACATGTTAAATCTTATGTATACATAAATGTATAGATCCCTAATCCCTTCTCTTCTACCTTTTACAGTACTTTATAAACAGCTTCTTCTAAGTTCAAGGCAAATGCTTCCTACTGATTTCTCACCCTGAATTCTCTTCGCCCTCATTAACTCCTCCCCACTCTGAGCCTCCATTGGCTAAAGAACCCAACAATAACTTCTATATACCAAATACATCAATTTAGAAGGAATGTTTCATCTGGATTCTATATAGAAAAAACTGCAACTAATCAATATATATAAATCATTAAAAATAAGTATAAACTTGTTTAGAACAAATCAGTATTTAACAGTAAAACAAATCTTAGTTTTAAATCATGTTTACTCCAGAAACTTAAATGCACACACTTCTCTATAGGGATGTTGGCTATCATTTTTATTTTTTATTGCAGTTCTCTAGAAGGAAGAAAAAGATAGATGGGGGGGGGGGGTAGAGTTTTTCTAAAAGATTATCCACTGAGTCAATGATCTGTGGGGTTTACTGTAAAGCTCTGTTGCTAGGGCTCAGAGCCTCAAAAGCTTTTATTACATGACTAATTTCTTTTTTGCAAGGCTTCAGTAAATGAACTGATTTATCTGGTTCTGCATATTTGAGGATTGATGCATGCTATTTGTACATGACAGGTTTCATCTGCATAGCACCATTGATAACATTTATCTGTACATCAAAAAATTTCATCTCCTTACATTAAAAACATTATGCATATGGTGGGATAAGAAATGTTAAAGTGGTGGGTAAAAGATCTTAGATATCTCATAAAATGGAACCAAACTACAATAAGATCCCCAATTGAGTATGAATGTGCAATAGTGCTGCGGGAGAAAATACTATTTCAGAAAAAGGAAGGACTGGAAAAATTCTTGCTTCTAATGATAAAATAAGGCTTTGTTAGCACTGTATGACTCTTAATTAGATGTGGGAAAATTAATTTACTTGCAAAAAAGAAAAGATGAAGTTTCATAACCAAACCATAAATACTTCAAAATAAATTTTAAAGTAACATCCACTGTTTAAACAGTAGGAAAACTAACCCCTGAAATTTAGTTTTATGGGACAAAAGTATTTAGATTGACTATTGTTCTGTTGCTATGGTACACAATGAACTTGATAAAAAGCCAGGTGTGGTGGCATATGCCTGTAATCCCAGTACTTGGAAGGCAAAATCAGAAAGATGATGGATTTAAGGCTAGCCTCAGGAATTTAGTGAGACCTATTAATAAAAAAAAGGGGGGGGGGGAGAGGATTGGGTGTATAGCTAAGAGGTAGAATGCCCCTGGGTTCAATACCCACCTCCTCCCAAAGTATATGTGTAAGACTGAAAGAAGGAACCAGTCTATATCTTTGAATAACAAGGTAATATTTTCAAATTCCCAGGAAATGATAAATAAGATATTCTTTGGAGAAAAAAAATAATCATTTTTCTTTATGAAGTACATTGAATTAAATAGTTTGTTCTTGTAATTCATCATCCTTCAGAACATGAGGTTACATTAGGCTCCAATCACTCCCTACTATCATTCTTCCCAACATTTGGTAATATAGACAGTAGAGTTAATTTTCTGTCATTCAGGAAGAACTGTTGGATTGCTAAACTTGTATCATCATCACCTCTGAAACACGGTAAAAATCACTGTTAGAACCAATGGTTTATTAGATCGAACCCACAATCAACAATGTCAACTCTGCCTGGTTGTGTTAACAGGAAAATGTTTTACGAGTTCCACCACTGGGCATCAATTTAACTTCCAGCACCAGCTATGCTGTAAAACCGTGAACGTAATTTATATGGTGACCCGCGTGTGGGGGAAGCAATATCTAGGTGAAACTTCTCACAGTCTGACAAAATGCTTTGATTTGCACCATTCAGATGATTGAGCAAAAAGAGTTTAAGCAATCACCACCAATAGCCTTTATCTCCAAATGCACTAAAAATTTATTACTCTATGAGTGCAACCTATTGCTTTAGAGCCTAGCTTGATAGAATAGAAATGATTGGATAAATATTACATTTTCAACTGGTACACATCTTGTCCATTAGGTTTAAATATTGGACAAGATACGTGTTTAAGATAAACATCAGTCTTAGCTGATTCCATCACAGAGTACATTTAGAAAGCCTCCGCATGTTTCCATAGTAACATTGTGAACTTACATATAGCTGAGGATACATGTTCCTTGCCAATTAGGAGAAAGTAAACACAGAGACACTGCACTCTTCTTAAACAATCTACTTTTGAGTTTTATGTAGAAGTTTAAGAGAGTCGAATGGATTTAATACCTATTGCTGTGTTTGATGCAACCAAGTACCCAAACAAGCTGGAAGGGATAGAAATAGAGCTCACCTATCTATCCCAAGTAAGTTTCTCGTTCAGGTCTCTCTAAGAATTTTAAACTATAGGTTGAATATCCCTTAAACTAAAATGCTTGGGACTAGGAGTGTTTTGGATTATTTGGAATATTTGCATATACATAACGAAATATCTTGTGGATATTACCCAAGTCTAAACATGAGATTCATTTGTTTCAATAGACCTTATAAAAAATAGCCTGGAGCTGGGCGTGGTGGCGCACGCTTGTAATTCCAGCATCTGGGAGGCTGAGACCGGAGGATCCGGGTTCGCGGCCAGCCTCAGCTACCTAGTGAGGCACTCCGCAACTTAGTGAGACTCGGTTTCAAAATAAAGAATAAAAAAAAAAAAAAAAAATAGGGCTGGGGGTATAGCTTGAAGGTAGAATGCCCCTGAGTTCAATCCCCAGTTCCACAAAAAAAAAAAAAAAAAAAAAAAAATAGCCTGGAGATAGTTGTTTTTTGGTTTTGGTTTTGGTTTTGTTTTTTTTTGCGGTACTGGGGATTGAACTCTGAGCTACACCCCCAGCCCTATTTTTTTTATTGTTTATTTTGAAACAGGGTCTCACTAAGTTGCGGAGTGCCTCACTAGGTAACTGAGGCTGGCCGCGAACCCAGATCCTCTGGTCTCAGCCTCCCAAATGCTGGGATTACAAGCCTGCACCACCATGCTCAGCTCTGGAGATAGTTTTATGCAATAGTTTTAGGGTGCCTGTGCTTTGACTTCAACACATATCACGCAAGGTCAGGTGGAAAATTTTCCCACTTGGGCTATCAATGTCAGCACTCAAAAAGTTTTTAGACTTTGGAGTTTTTCAGATATTTGGATTAGCAATGCTCAACCCATAATACAGATTTTATACTCATAGCTTTTCCAGTACCTACTGCTGTATACCAAGGGAAGGGTACTTACCTGACTACCTTTGGTATCCACTTGCCTGAGACCATACACTTTGAAAGATGACAACAGATGAATTTTCATCCATAGTTACAGAGCAAAGCTGCCAGGATTACTGTAAAGCAACTTTTAAATACCTTTCTAGCATCACAGGAGAGAACCTATGCATATAATATTCAGTGCCTTTGGGCTCCTGAGCAACTACAGGAGCCTTGACTAATCAGATTAACTTGGTTACTTTCTACTATTTTCTAATTCAGCTTGATGAGATACTGAAATGTAAATAATATTATTTCCAGTTTGATGTTGAAAAAAAATGGACTCAGAGAGGTTAAATAACTTGATGAGTAAGAAATGAAAATGAAATTGTGACTCATGTCTGTCTGACTCCAAAGAATTTCCCTACTATAGGCCATCTTTGTTCAGGATCCGACTCAAAACTAAAATCTTAAACCTAAAGGTTTAAAAAAGATCGAATAAAATATCAAAATAAGACTAAAGCACATATAATATTATTTATAACAGTGGTATTATAATAATTCTAATTATTATAAAAATATTACTAATAAAGGGATCATTAGGTAAAACAACTATTAGTCATTAATGTTGACAGTTGAATTCTTTTCCTTGGTTAAGGTTTCCAGTCTTATTTTCATGTATTTTGTTTGCTGCATCAAACAAATAAGTGCTTTGTGCAAAATGGATAGAAAGCAAAAACTTACTATTTTGAAATGTCATCCCATATTCCACATACAAAGCCATTTGTTATAGCACTACTAGAAGAGACTTAAGCATTTAACTTGAAATGCCTAGCAAGATCTTTTAAGCTGTTTTTCTTATCTTGTTCTTCAAAATTCAAAACTAGAAAATCCCACTTGACTAGCAAGGCAAAAAAAGAAAGTTGTCCCTTCTAGGGTTAAAAGACGCTTTTTGTAAGATTTTAGGTAAGATTAACCTTTTGCTCACAATAGGACTGGTTATTGGTTTTATTTTTTTTCCATCTTTAACTCAGGTAAAAATCAATATAGAGCGAGACAAAAGGCTCTAGAGGGTCTGGCTACACCAGCTTTTGGTTTGGCTCCTGCACAATTCTACAACATGCTGAGGCTGGGAAGGATTAGCCTGCTTGTGTTGAGTAAACCGATGATACTCAATAAACAGTTTCTGTTGTAAACCCCTTAGGACGTGCAAAGCCACACTAGTTGGCAATAGACCAGATAAGCGGCAGAACCAGCTGTAATCTCATTTAGACCTGAGCTGATCCTCCTGTCCTTTCATTCCACAGGATCAAAGCAAACCACTGAGGAGGCAGCTGTATTATAGCAGCTCTGCTTGCTGGATGCAGCAAACATTTCATAAATTCCACTCCTTGAAGCAAGTCTCTACCTAATCTACCCAGAGCTGGGACAATCAATGAATTTCTGAATTCATTACACTGATTATTAGAGGGTAACCATTTTCTCTTTGGAGAAATGTGATGATTGCATGCCAACTTTACAAAGCGACTGCTACTTCTGATCATTGTTTTTTTTCCTGGAAGGGCCTAAATTGCCCCCCCCCCCAGTATCAAATAAAAATAGTTTGAAACTACTTAGCTATCTTTAATGCATATGAACAGCTGACTACCACACAAATGCAAACAGTGGCCCATGCTTTCCTGTACCACAGGGAGAGGCAAAACCCTCCTGTTATATAGCATCAAACATGTGCCACACCAATGTTCAGAAAAATTTAGAGAAAACATCCCTGCAGCTCATTAGAGATTATTTAACAGTCATTTGTAATTTTTCCATAAAACAGGACTCCACTTTTAAAGTGCTCTCAAAAACTGAATGTTAAGTATTTCAAAATACTCCTTCACTTTCTGTTGAAAATCTCTTTCAACGGAACTGACATTTATTATCTTATTTTACTTGAAATTTCCCTTATTAGAAATCTAAATTTCATGTTATGAACTTTTCAAAACAATCATCATGTCCAAGTTTAATATGTATGGTGGGCACTAAGGAAACAGGAATTGGACATCATATCACAAATCACTCTAAGTAATAAATGAGAGAGAAATGAAATCCCAAACTGATCTGCAAGGCTATAAAACATTAGCATTTAAAAATAAGTATAATTTAATGCTCAATGTCAATAGTGAGAAGAAGACTTAGGGAACATCTAGTTAGGGAGGGGGCAAAATTTTCTTTATAAATGTTTAGACTTTGAGGACCATTTGAAATGTCACATCTTGTTTTTAAAACAACCATTCTTAAGCCCTGCAAATATATTGCAACAGGCCATGGGCCAGATTTGGCCAGCAGTGCCTTAGTTAGCCAACCTTTTCTAGTTCCAACTACTCATTACAGATGAGGACACAACCCTTCAAGAATATGAGCTGCATTGCATAGCTATTCGGTGAGCACTGGCATCAGAATTCAAACTTCCTGAATCCCACTCTCATTTTAATCTATGGCCTCCTAACATTTATCCCGCTTCTGTAAGAAAATGGTGTGATGATTCTACAGTAGTCTAGAAACATTTGAAAAATGTAAGCCAAGAATGCTTAGGACACTTGGGACATGTCAATGTAGACAGCATACCAAAGTGACCACACAGTAACTGACCCAACCATTTCTGAGCTAACAAATGCTACATTTAATAACTTGCCTCTCCATCCCTTCATCAGACACAAAAGGGTCCCATTTAACATAATCACATAACAGCAAATGTGAGAAACATTGAAATCTTAACTCTTCTAATATTTGCAAAATCTAGACTGTTGTAATAATAACACCATGATAGGAAGCTGCAAAACTGTGTAATTATACTTTAATTGTATTGTGAGGCATGCATTAATCACAAAGTTTAAGTACCAAGGATAGAATTATAATAATTCTGTAAAACAAATTTAAGCTAGCTAAGTAGGTCAGAACCACTAACATGCAACAGGAGACCTCTGGGAATTTATCAGTTAATGGCTATTTATGTGCAAATGAGTGCCCTCCAACCCTCCAAAATCCTGTGTAGCTGAAGGGTATTTCTGTTAACCGGGAGCACTGCTTAACTGCAGAGGCATAAATTAAACTATTTTATTGGAATGATTTTTAATTCTTCTACTTTATTTTTCTATATTCTCCACTATCTTTCTAGAAGCAATTTACAGTACATATTTAACAACAACAATAAAAAAATTACTGGTGAATTTTCAAAACTGATCTCTCCAGACCTCTACACGTGCACACACACACTAAAACTTCAGTAAAATCAAAGGACAACATTTCTTTAGGTTTCAAATCTCCCAAAGAGGGCTTAATATTGTTAAAATTTTAAAACTTCCAATATAAGCACTGTGCTAACACCCTTTTTACAAGGAACAATAATGAAGTAAGATTGTTTTATGTCTTTATATGCTTATTTTACAGAAGACAAAGAAATTCAATAGAGTTTGTATCTATCAAGATTTTTGTTATAACAGCCAACCTAACTAACAAAGGTACACTTTTAGAAGGGGGGTGAGAAAATGAAGCATTTGTATATTTTTTGAAGGAGATAGAGAGAATAAAACTTTTCAGGACGACATAAATATGGTTAAAAGAGACCACTAAACATCCCTTAGCATGATCATACCAAACTAAGGTCAGAGGTGACATGAAATTACTATTTTCTAACTTTTAGATCATAGGTGGAGTAAGTTATTTTAAATTAATGTTTTAAAAGATTTAATATAGTGGCAATTTGTGAGTTTTAAATTTTGCTTACATTTCTCAGAGCTTTCTTTTCCATTCATTAGCTGAAAATTAAAATAAACCTAATACTAAATTAAAGACAAGGCCAACATAAGCAAAATAGTATCATTAAAATTTCATTTTATAATATAGTGAAACCTCAGAATGTCAAGCTAGAGTTAAAACATGAAATCTTTGTGAGAATTCTTCTGTTGTAAGCATAGAGGTAGCAGAAGTTTGTGGTAAACTCCTTAAAAAATATTAGAAAATCAAAGTTCCATTCATCTTTCCATAACTGAATTTTCCAAGAATTGCAAGTAAATTATAACAGAGGTGATGACTGTGTATCATTTGTCTTTGATTAGCTTGCTTTGGAAACTTATCTCTCCTGCATTCAGAGGGTGGTCATGCAAAGAATTAGTGCTGCTCTGGACAATGTTTGTATATGAAATAGAAAACAGATGCCTCTGGCCTAAAGCCATGTGTTAAACTTAGATGTATAATACATAAGAGAATTAAGATGCATTTCTGCCCTGAAAACATAATTTCCTTACATGTATCTGCTTTTAGAAAGAAAAACATTAACTACAAAAATAAATTATCACACAAATGTAACCATCTGTTAAAGGCCATCACCCTATTTCAAAAGGGAACTTCCAGAAGCTATACGGCAAGGGCTCACTTGAGGCTCTCTCCTTTTTGGTTCAGGGCAATGCAATGGTCACTCAGTCTTCCAATCACAGGCAAATCCTCAGTCAGATATCTCTGAACCAAGCACTGCCCTAAGGCTTAATTAACCTGCTCAAAAACAAATAGGACCTTTTCTTACTGAAGAGATACAGATATATAGCTTGACAAAACTCTCTCCTCCAAAATCCTGCGTTATTACACCAGGAAGAGAACTGTAGGAGTACTGAAAATTACCAGCCCTTGCATTTATATGGATGAAACAACAGATAGAATGATATGATTTTGAAGTGTTTTGACCTTCTGAGGGTAATGAAGCCTGGAGGGTGACAGAAGTCTTAGATCACAGAGTGGTGAATTATTTTGCCACTAGGAAAACATAAGTAAAAGAAAGATATATTTAAGCATTTACGCCATAAGTCCTATAATGTTGCACAAATATTATTGTCTGATCATTTAGCACCAGCCTAGATCACAAGACCGTCCCTACCTTTATCCCCTTTATCACTCAGTTCCAGTCATGATTTCAATCTCATGCACTCTCCTATCTTTTTGTATTTCAAGTTCCTTTGGCATTTTAAAGTATATTTTTGTATGGCTAGCTTTTTATCATCACGATGATTTTCTACCTAGTTTCCTTGCCTGCTGCTCCTTTTCAGTTTATTGTACACATTACTGCATGCACTTATTCAAGAGACTTATTAAGCAACACATTATATGTCAGGCATTTTAGCTGGATAACTAGATGATGAAGGCATAAGACAAATTTCTTGTCTTCAAAAAGTATTAGTTTAGTGAAGAGGAAGAACAAAGACAGATGATATTTCAAGTGGTGAATGTTCTAGGTGATACAAGTAGAGTGTAAACCAGGAAGGAAGATGCTGGCTCTCCTTGGAAGGCCTAGAAACCCTTCACAGGGGAAACTGTATTTCCTTACACCTAAAAGGATCAAGTAAGTTCTTTCTCTCAAGAAGCCTCTGATTCAGTGGGGAGAAGAGTACATGGTGAGTTTAAAACACTGCTCTCATCATGTTGTTCCTTTACTTAGAACCTACAGTCCTTGATTTCTTCCTCACCCAGGATTCTCTTGTCCTAATTTCAAGGCCCTTCCTACTCTGATGTCATCTTCTTTCTACTAAAGCAGGTATCCTCTGCTTTTATCACACTAATTTCTTCATCACTCTCCAACACACACACGCATGCACACAGACAGACACACACTCCATTCCAACTTTGAGCTCTTCAGTTGTTGTCCTTCCTTCCTTGTCTAGCATTTTTCCTTTCTTTATTCTTCAACAAATTATATAATTGCCATTCTTTTTTTTTTAATGTGCTTTTATTGGTGCATTTTAGTCTCACATCATAATGTAAATCATGTTGACAATGATACACATGCACATAGCACTTGGTGCCCGCCTCATAATTGTGATTCTTATATGCAACCTTTTTCAAGAGACCTTCCCTCTCCCTCCTCCTTACCTTATTAAAAGTGTAAAAATTACTTCATCTATATCCAATTCAAATGCTATTTTAAAGTATCTTTCTGAAACCTTTTTCTTACCTTCTCTTTTTTTCCTTCTTTCTCCTACTTCTGAATACTCAAAATATCTTACAGTGGTTGGTACTCATTAATTTTTCACTTTGAGAAACACTAGTTATACAAATATATTGTTTACTAATAAGTAAATTCCCTAAGAACAGAACATACTCTTTCTTTTTGCCTATAAACCAAGAAGTATCTTGTGCTAAGATCTTGCACTCAAGAAGCCTTACTGAATTACACCAGAACCCACTAGTATTGTTTTATACTGTGTATAGTACCTGCTAGAGAATTATGCACATGGTGTCTCTGTAATGTTCTAACTAGCACCAGGTAGGAGAACGATTCCATACAAACATCCAGGAAATAAGTTTTTTCCTACCTTTTTAAGTTTTTAAGTTTTTTAAGTTTTTTTCCTACCTTTCACCCATCCCAACCTACCCAGTTACAATTTATTTGTAATTGATTCTATAAATCTCTCTTCTTCTCAAAAGCAAAGTAAATTGAGAACTCAAACTGCTTACAGTCTCTGACACAAGACACCATAAGCAAATAAGCTGGGTGCTAATGAACTAAAACACAGCTAGTGTGTATCGATCTAAAACATTTTGTACAAAGTAGCCATCTCAATAGTTAACTAAATCATTTATCCAATGGGTAATTAAAAAACACTAACTGCCGGTCAAAATAAAAATATTTGATAAAAGTTGGAGCACTGTAAATTGGCATTTAAGAAATGTCTTTCCTACATGTCAGGTTTTTGTATTCTTAAGTTTATGCATGCTACATAAAATGGGGAAAACAGCTCTCTGTGCTCTATGCAGTAGAAGACAAACTAAAGTCAATTGAGGAGTTTCCTGTCATCGTGCTGACAGTATAAATCATATTTCCATTTTATGTATCAACTTTGAAATGTATATTAAATTTTAATCCCAGTACTTGAGAGGCTGAGGTAGGAGGACTGCAGATTCACAGTTAGCCTCAGCTACTTAGTGAGGCCCTCTGTAACTTAGTGAGATCCTGTTTCAAAATAAAAATAGATAAATAAAATAGGGCTGCGGGTGTAGCCCAGAGGTAGAATGTTCCTGAGTTCAATCTCCAACATGCGTGCGCGCGTGCGCAAATACACACACACACACACACACACACACACACACACCAAAGCATTCAACATATAATTGATTTAATTAGAAACACTTAAGTAATCTAATCCAATCTTTTATCCTTCACAAGAACGAACTGAAATACAGGGACTGGCTTAAGGTCCCAGGAAGTTAGGGTTGAATTAGGCTTAAAATGATTTCTCTATTCCTTCATATTCCACCTCAATTTGCTTCTTCATGTAAATTTATCTCTAAACCCATGGTTGCACTCTTAACATAAATGTAAATACTGTATTAATGAATATCTGAACTAATAAAAGATTTAATATTCAGGACCATAGAAGAATATGAACAGGTAGCAACTCTATTTCCTTCACATTGAATTTTTGCACTAAACATAAACAGAAAAACTGAAATATTAGCATGAAAACATAATTCTCTCATTTCAGTCATTCAAATTTAGCCATAACAGTAACAGAAAGTATGTATATATGCATATGAAAATTTAATCTGAATTCTTCCATCCCAATCATTATTCCAATGGGAATAAATATATCTACCTGTCCAAACAAGTTTATATACTTGATAAAGTATATAAGTTATAATGATTCAAGTTCCTGGGGCCTACCAATACTATTCTAGATGATCAATTTCAGATTAACATATCCAAAGACGTATATCAATCCATATAGACATAATGGAAAGATTGCCATGATTAATCTCTAAATTAGGCTAAATAAACTTTCCTCTGGGAAAGTAGGGATGTTCTAGTTATAGCTCATCACAAAACTTACACTGTAATGCAATTCTGAAATGGCTGGACAATTAGCTAGAACTGATGTACAGAATGTCTTATGTTCCACAGATCACCTATCATTTTACATGAATTGTCTTTGGGATATTAGAAATTCCACATATTAGATTTAACTAATGGTCTATTTCAGGATTCAGACAATAGTGATGATAGAGATGTCAATATTTAGAGACATAAAATACATGCTTTCTATTATTCTATAAGCCCTATTAGTAAAGGAAACATTTTCATGTACACCAGAATACCTACTAGCATAGTTCTGGGACACAAATTATTCAAGCAGTAATTGCTAAACTGCATTGGAATTCTTCTTAGGAAACTAAAAAACAAGAACTGTTAACTCTTATATGTGTGTGAATATAATTTTTCAAAGAGTAAGACATTTATAAACAAAACTCATAATTTTTATACATCAAAAACATAATGTAAATTTCAGACTAAGTCAATATATTTCAAACATACATGATGTATATAAAGTTGATATATTCAATATATATGCTGTAACAAATTAATATTGAGACAAAACAGGTTATTTAAGTGAGAGGTCATCAGAAAAATCCTCTGGGTTATATGCTTTTCAAAGTTAAAGCATTTCTTAATGATACTGCTTTACTCTACTCTGGAACTAGAAAAAAAAAGATTTTTTTCCCTTTCTTAGATTTTCCTGAAGTTCTTCCTCCCATAGCTTGCCAGTACTCTGTTTTAATCTAGAACAGTGCTTGCTGGCCAGGTGCACAACTGTCTTCCTTTCACCTTATTATTCTGCACTGGGTCCTCTGGTTCCTGAACCCAAAATATTTCTCGTTCTTTTTGGCTTATTTCTTCATTTCCCTGATGCATACATCCTCTAGCAGAGTATTGCAAAAGCATAAAGTTAAAATAAAAAAGCAAGTTGCACAGTATAAACAGTGCATCTGGTCCAGTAGCATTTACATAAACTTTTTTTTTTTTGGTACTGGGGATTAAACCCAGGGGCATTCTACCTCCGAGCTACACCCCCAGCCCTATTTTTTATTGTTTATTTTGAAACTGGGTCTCACTAAGTTGCCGAGCACCTCACTAGGTAGCTGAGGCTGGCCACGAACCCGGATCCTCCGGTCTCAGCCTCCCGAATGCTGGGATTACAAGCGTGCGCCACCACGCCTGGCTTTACATAAACTTTTAAATACCAAAAAGCAACACTATACTTGCTTTGTGTCTACTTGGTTGTAGATTCCATTTTTTCGTATTAAAATAACAAAGTACGATGCCCTTAAAAGAGTAAGAATTTACAGCATACTAAAAAAGTTTATGTGCGTGTGGGGGGGGGGGTCCGGGAGGGGGGGACACATTAAGGTGACAGAGAATAGGAATAGAAGAAAAATAAACAGATGTCCTAAGAAAGAAATGTGGAAAAGTGTATCAGTGAAAAAGTGCTACAATAATTCACTAAAGATTCCACAAATGTGTAAATAGGGAAGTTAATTATTTTATTAGTGATGGAATGTGTGAAAGATGTCAAAAACTATTTTAAAAACTTTCTGACTTGCTATCTATATAAACACATGTTTCTGGAGATTTGTGATGTCTCTCTTCTAATATGTGCCACCTATGTGATACAGTGTGGCTGACTTATTGCCACATAATCACATTATTTGTATAGGCTGAGTTGAGAGAAAACTCTCATGTAGAAAAGTTTTAAGAAGGGTCTCTTCAACATTTGCCTATTATTCTATCAATCACAGTGTCTCATATTTATTTGTTTGTATGTCTGTCTCACTATACTGTAGGGCACTTGAGAGCAGCAATTTGATTTTTCTGCATCTCTTTTTCTCCAACCCCAGCACAGTCTGCCACAACACACATTTGATGGGTTCTCAATAAAAGTCTGTTGACTGAAGAATATTCAATTTTCTTTCATGCACAAGCACAAAATTAACACAGCAAAATTCTTATACCCTAAGAAAAATAAACAGAGCTGTGACCAAGAAGGTAAAGTAATTTATGCATTTACTTAAAGCATAAATAGTATACTTTTGAAGGAATGCCACTGATGTGATTCAGAATGGAGTTCTAAAAATCTGAGTGGGGAACTCTCCCTGCAACCAATGGACAAAGACTAATGTTAATAAAAGCAATTATCAGTAGGTACTTTGTTAAATACTTGACATGAATTTTCTCTTTTATTTTTCAAACCAGTCCCTAAATATGTAGCTATATATATTTTACAGATTAGAAAAATTGAGGTTCAAAGAAGTTATATGACTTAAAGATTAAAGAAAGTGGTGGAGACAGGATTCAAATTCACATTTGCAACCTTTTGAAAAATAAAGTAATACCATTTTTACTATAAGCAAAAGACTATTCCATATATGATTAAAACATTAATTGACAAGTGCAAGTATGCCACTCTGGCTTTGCACTGATATAGTAATAATAAAACTACAGTTAATATTGTGGTTAAAAAATCTAAGCGACTCAATTTCCAAGCAACTGAGATCCTGAAAAACCAGACAAATACAAGAACCAAGTCAACTAGAAGCAATTATAGCTCCTAAATGTTCATTGTGCTAAGTGAATGAAAGTTTATACAATGAGATACTATACGGAACCTTAAGTGATGTGTATGTATGTGTGTAAAGACATATCTTTGATATTTTTCAGTAGAAAAAAAATTGTAGAAATTTCAAGAATATAATCCTAATTTTGTTTTTTTCCTCTCCTTCAAAATAAAAGAGGTGGTGAAAAAGATAGTACAGATAAAAGGTTAAGCAACAGCAGTTTAAAAGAATTTCTACAATGTGTTAATAGTGGTTCCTTTTGAGGAAGAGTTCACGAGAATGACTTTCATTTTCTACTATACACAATTCTGTATTATTTACCTTCTTTGCAAGATACATGAATTATGGTAATAAAAAATGTAAAAAAGAGGCATTATAAGCTCTCTCTAGAGTTTTCAAGTGCTTTAGAAGTTACATTAGAAACTTTATACTTGCTATTTATAGAAAGAAAAAAGTCTTAAAGGTACCTATACTAACAAGAACAAAGAAAAAATTAATTTTGGGAAATAAAAACTAATTTATAAATCCTTTTTTCTGTCATTGCACAACACATTCTAGAGCTTTCTATTTCTATTATTTTAACATATAAAACTGTAGTTTTGTTCTAAAAAAACACCTAAGGGAAATTTAAAAAATATTTCTTCTAGTCTAAGATTCTCTGCTAGATAAAAATTTTTTTTGTAGGACATATATATTTACATAAGCATGTATGCATGCATAAATCTTCAATAAAATTAAAGCATGGTTCCCAATCAATTTTTAGAATTACATCTAAGGTTCTATATTTTTAAATCAAAGCATTTAAAAAGTACCTTCTACATATAAATGAACAAGTAAGATTAAAGCCTCACCTACAGTGTTATGAATGACACCCATAGAGCCATGCAATTATACAAAACCCAAGAGCCTGCCAAAACACATAAGCACACTAACCACAGATTTGTATCTAATTTGATTGGTATCAAATTAAGTTTTCACAAATAAGAAATGGTCAAGCAAACTATGGTATATCCATATAATGGAATATTATGAAGATACCAAAAATAATATAAATGTCAATAACATGGAAAGCTATTAATGATATAATAAGGGAAAAAAGCAGGCCACTAAATGGGATTTAGTCCCACTTTGGGTTAAAAAATGCATATGAATAGGAAAGTGTACAAGAAAATAACAAATACTATAGCAGTTCTCTTAGCATAAGTAACTTAAAAACTCATCTACATTTAACACCAGAAACATGTAAGGAGCCTAATATTGAATTAAAAAAAACAAAACAAAAAACTCTAGTAATAAGTGAAACAAAGAAGTCATACATTGTGGGACTTTGCTTATTTTTTGGTTTTCCTAATCATTTGATTTGTAGGAGAAACATTTTTCTTCCATCCCACCCCTTCCCTAAGAGATTTATGTAGCATAAACTACATAATAGACTTTTTTACTTTGTATCTTTATCAGGTACATTTCAAACTGTGCCAACACTGTGGTTGGTAGTCTGTTGTTAGATTTTGAAGATTAGTTGTTAGTAAAGTGCTGTTATTGATAAAAATACATAATTGAGAGATCAACTCACCCACCCGACGCCCCCTGAAAGAACAGCATTCCATGAAGGGTATACAGGGATTTCTTGCCCTGAGTAGTCATACTTTTAAATAGATTAACCCTTATTTCACTAGTAAATTCTATAACCACTGATTTCCCCATACTGATTTTTTTTTTTTTACCCATACTATTAAGCATGCTCTAAAATATGCACTCCCCCTTTTGCATTCTTCCATTAGCTACTTTTCACCACCAAAGTGGTCCAGATTCCTGGACAGCAAGACAAGAGGTTCTTTTCATTGTTTTACTGGTTTCCAGGAAAGCTGCCGGTAGGAGGCAGCAGTGACTGGCTGTGGCAACAGCAGCGGCTGTGCTGTGCACAGTAGTTAGCTGCTGGCTTCATTCTTCTGTCATTATATAAGCAAGATGACACTGTTCTCTAATCCAGCCAAAGCTGATAAGTACCATCAACCTGTCACTTCCTACATTTCAAATTCTAACATCACAGCATCAAAGAGTTTTTACATTTCGATTTCTTTCGCTGGCAGCAGCCGGTAGCCTCTCATTCTCCCACGGTGTTCTAATGCTGCATTTGCACACCGGGGTTACTCCCAGACTGAATAGCAGGTCATCCCCTGCTCACTGAGCTCATCTGTGGCCCATGTGCTAGGCAATTTAGATCCAATCAGCCCTTATTTAGCTCAAGAGTAATGAGCAGCATAGTGACACAGACTTAAGCCTGACCCTCAGGACACTGCTCATCAAGCAGTAAAACTGTGACAAAATCATTCATCTTCCACCCGCTGGCAAGAAATAATACTCGCACTCACTGTATTACTTTTCAAGATAAAAAAAAAAAAAAGTCCTGAATTTTCATGATGTGAGACATTAATTTGCAGAAAGCTGAATTCCCTTAAACCCCCCTGTTGCTATGAGCTCACCAGGGGGAAATAGGCCTTAGGAGACTGAAATGGAATAAAGAAAATTGCTCCAGCTTTCTTTTCATTTTAAATAAGCCTTAAATCTGACAAGAGATATCCTAAAGAGAGAAAAATATATATCTTGTAAGGTAAAGAAGAAACAATTGAAATTAAGAGTTTCAAATGCTCGTTTCACTCCTTATTTGTTCTCAATTTTGTTAAAATTTAAATAAATAAAAATGGAAAAAGAACAATAACTCACCCTCTTGCATGAGGCAGATGGAAAGGTAAGGCTGTTCCTTATAGACAATATGGTGGCAAACGCAAATTCACAACATAAAACAAAAATGTATTCTGATGTCTTCTACAAAATACATGTAAAATAGCTTTATGATAAACCTAGAAGATGGTGAGAACAGCTAGGAATATTTAAAAACTATGATGAATTTACTTTTTCTACAATTTATAGTACATTCTCAGGTTCTATTAATCCTCAAATAATTAATGATAATGGTAATGAAGAAATTAGTTTCCTTCCCTCACCGACATCAGCTTAATAAAATGTTATCTGCAAGTTTACTGTACATTTATTGGATATAAATGCTTAAATTTTATTTGCCTCCTTTGAATATTCCTCTTGTATAACCAAAAACCACAATATCAGTTTATCTCACTGAGTTTCTTTAGATTTGGTTTACTTACTGAAGGTACAATTTCGGGTGTTTTTACCTGTTCGATAGTTGGAGAAGTGTTAACTTTAGCAAACTTGTCACGAATAAGATTTATCAGTCTTCAATATATTTATTATGACAACATGTCTTTGGAACATGGAACACAGCACTGTGTGGTGCCATGAAAGAACACAGTAGTGGTGGCTTCCTACAAGTTCACTGCTGAATTTCATCTAAAGCTTCAAAGATCTGGGTGGTCTAAAACCTATAGTGAACCGTAGGATTCAGACAAGGAACCACAGAGACATAAATAAGATTGGGAAAAGCAGCTTTCACCTCACCCCCAACATCTTTTCATTTGTTACCATTTGCTAAAGAGAAATATTCCAGTGCTTGGTACAGAAAATAATCATGGCACTTCTATTCCCTAAACAACTGAGCTGATCCACTTTCAAAAGAATGAGATGGTTTCTTTACAAAGTGTATTTCTTTTGTTCCTGTCCTTTAATCCAATGTTCTTCCTCCCAATTTCTGTTTCCCGGTGTTCTTTCTCCACCCTTTTCTTCCCTGTAATTGCAAAAGTTTGATTTCCAAGGTTTCATCATAAAAAAAAGTCAGATTTTTTGTAACAATTATGAAGCAGAAAAAATCATACAGGTCCATTCATCTACTTCTTGAAAGTGGGAGTAATCTTGAAAAAGAAATAAAATACAACGCTCCATTTGTCTACTTTCAAAATTTTTATAATTATTAGGAATTACAGTAAAATAGTAAATATGACCTTTTACATATGGATATTATAGGACCAGGGGTACAGAAAATAAAAAAAAAAAAGAAAGAAAGAAAGAAAAAACCCACAAAGACTAGTAAGGGTAAGAAAAATCATTGGAAGCTTTGGCATCTTTTCCTTGTACCCAGTGCTCTGAATTTCACACATGGGCCCCACCTTGTGTTGATTTTCTTACACTGTGCTGGACTCACTCAATAGGCCCTCTCAATGCAGACACTTCAGGTCTTCGAATATTTCTTAAATTATTGTATTGATTGTTTCCTTCACTGTTTTCTCAGTTCCCTCTTCCAAATGCCTTGCTTCCAATCCAATCCCAATAGAGACAGTGTCTACTTTCAGATTCAAAGGGTTACTGTAGACCTTGTCTCAATGGAATGGTTCCCAACTCTTTAGAAAACAAGGTAAAAGCTCAAAGGCCCACTTGGGGCACCTGCTTCCATATTTCAGTAGAAGAGTTTGATGATAACTAATGAATTGGAAAAATATGATAATAAAAAATGGTCACAAATAATCGAACTAGAATTGTCGCATTGAGTTTTAGTTTTCAATAACACCAAAAAAAAAAAAAAAAAAAAAAAAAACCCTTTCAATTAATTGGCAAGAATGGACCTCTGGCATCCCCTGGAGATTCCTTCTGCTCATGAATGCAGAGCAGGCAATAAGCCCAGAGATGAAATTTAGATTATACATTACATCCATATTCTGACTGCACAGATACTGTTGTCTACTTTTATGTGGAAATTGACAAGAATGGTTGCACAAGCAGGTAAAGTTTAGGAATAAGTATAAACCATTATCAAGTAATACTGATGACTGAAATAATAAAATATGAAATGTTAAAAAAAGGTGATGATTTGAATAAACACCTAAGTGTTTTTCTCCTTTCTGTATTTTCTTAGTCTCTGTATGAGAGCATACCACGTAGACCTTACATGATTGGATCACTGATGTATCTCAAGTGGCTATAATAATGCCTGCTATATAATTATTAGACACTCAAAAATATTAGTTGAAAATACTTTTTTGCATGAATATTTATCCTTTGCAGAAAATAATTACAACACAAAATACAAAGCAATAAAGGACATTACAGAGTTTAAAGTACTGTATTAAGGAAATTCAAAGGAACAATTATTTAAGAACATTATTATTTAAGACCTATAGACAAACATATTTCAGAGAAACTTAGAATGAAGGATATTATTGTTCACATAAAAGTGAAAAAAGATAAAGAAAACCACTATTTATTGAATGTATTAGGTGTTTTTTATGATCCATGTTCTGGACAGGTAAAGCATCTAAGTCACTGATGTCCACCAATCTTTCTGCTGTCCACTACAGCAGCTACTAACTAGGTGTGGCTAATTAGTGGGGAGTTGATGTTACTACTAGTACAATGGAATTGAAAAAGTTTTTGAATATAAATGAATTTAAATTGTCAGACATAGCTAGTGGCTACTCTATGAGATTGCAGAAATCTAAGCAGATGTCAGAAAATCTAGAAGGTAGATATTATTTTATAAAGACACGGCTGAAACTTAGAAAAGGCTATGTAATTTCCCAAGGTTATACTGTTAAGAAGTTTAGGAGGGGTGATTTGAACTCAGGTTTATTGCTCCTGAAGCCCTTTTAATACTATGCTTCAACAGTAGCAATGATCAGGCATTTATGAGTTTCCTAAGAAGTAGAGGCAAAAAGCACAAATTGTTGGGCACAGATGTGTATTGCCTGGAATATGATCTCCTCCCACTTCATGCTCTGGGATTCTACCTCCAGCTCTAATCTACTCATTACTCACTTCTGAAATCACCTGTCTGTTCTCCTCAAATCCTTCTAAATAGGTGTTTGTTTCTATACTCTGCCACCCCATCTCTATGCCTATTATGACTAGCACTAGAAGATAAACATGATGACTGAATATGAAATGAATACAAGCAACAAAAGAAAACAAACAAGGCTTTACCACAATTTAAAAATCTTATGCTACAAAAAATAATAGCAAGAAAGTGAATCCCCAGGATAGAAGAAAATGTTGATATATCATCAACTTGTTGTGGGACTTGTATCAAGAACACATAAAGAACTCTTAGTACTCAATAAGAAAAGACAATTTAAAAATGGGCAAAATATCTGAATGGATACTGCTTTAAAGAAGAAATAATGGTTAAAAGACAAGAAAATATGGCCAGCATCATTAGCCGCCAAAGAACTGCAAATCAGCACACACTAGTAGTGGCGCACGCCATAATCCTAGTACTTGAGAGGCTGAGACAGGAGGATTATTGGTTCGAGGCCAGACTCAGCAATTTAAGAAGAACTTCTACTACTTAGAAAGACCCTGTTTCAAAATAAAAAAATATAATAGGACTGGGTGTGTCTCAGAGGTAGAACGTCCCTGGGATCAATCCTCAGTACCACAAAATAAACAAACAAAAGAACTGCAAATCAAAACTAAAATAAGATACCACCTCACACTCACCAAGATCACTACATTAAAAAAGATATTTAGCAAAAAGTATTGGTAAGAATTGGAGAAAGTACAACTTTCACATACTATCGGTGATAATGTAAAATCGTAGAGCCTCTTGGAAACAGTCTGGCATTATCTCAAAAAATTAACTAGTTACCAAATGACCATGCAATACCACTCCCAGATAAGTAACTAAGAGAAGTAAAAATGAAGGTCCACACAAAAACATAAAGAAGAATGCTCGTAGTAACATTGCTGAGTATAGTCAAAGGTAGAAACAACCTAAATGTCCATCACTGGAAGAACAAATAAGTAAAATGTGGCATATCAGTAGAATGGAATATTACTTAGCAATGAAAAAATGGAGTATACTGGTAGATGCTACAAATATGAATGAACCTTGAAAACATTATTCTGTGTGAAAGAGATTAGCTACAAAAGATGACATATTGTAGGATTCCATTCATATGTAAAGTTCAGAATAGGTAAATCTATAGAAACGGAAAGTAGATTAGTGGCCACTAAGGATGAGGTATTGGGTGGGGGAAAATGGGGATTGACTACTAATGGGATAGGTTTATTCTGGGTGTAGTAAAATGTTCTAAAATTGTAATGCTTGCACAACTGTGAATATATTAAAAATGACTGAATTCTACAGAGTATGAATTATATCTTAAGAAACCCACTAAATAAGTAAATTGTAAGATATGTAAATTATATCTCAATAAGCTTGTTGAGGAACATGAGCTGGTCTTAGAAGGGAAAGCGCTGGAGACAGAGACTGAGGCAAGCTTTATTGATGCTCTATAAACAAAGATGATGATGGCCCTGCAAATAAAGAGGCATAATGAAAAAAAATGACACACACACAAAAAATCAGCTAGCTAAAGGAAGACCATACAATCATGTCATATTTGTGCTACTTAAAAAAATCACTTCTTTTTCTATAGTAGCTCTTGGTAACAGAGAAGTACAATTTCCAACAGGTCTCTTACAATGAGGAATGCTCATGCTGCCTACAATCTCTTGTCTTTAAAGAATCTGATTCATTATACATTAAAAAAAAAAATTACTGAATGGCCACTGTGATCGAGGTATTATACTAGGAATGGGTTAAGAACCATCCAAGAATTAATATACATACACAAACCCATTGAAGGTATCAGGCCTAAAGTGTATTATAACAAAATTATTATAGGATAGGTTATTTTGAAAATATAGTAAGGATAATGATAGGGCTACCTAATATTTATGGAATACTTACTAACTACTTTATACTCATTATCACATTTAATTCTCAAAATAGACCAATGAGATAGGTGATATTATTCTCATTTTACCAAGAAGTCAAATCTTAGACACAGACGTTTTCTCTTACAATATTAACAAATCACTTTATATTTATGCAAAGGAGACTCATATCAAGATAGCAGTTCTAGTTAAAAATTAAATAACCCATATATTAATTCCCATAGATGAAAAATTAAGTAGATAATTTGTTTTAGCAAAATAAAGAAGGTAAACAAATACTGGCAAACCAATATAATGAGCAGTTTATCTCATGGCATGAATTTATGATAAATATGTGAGTGAAAAATACCATGCAAAACTCTAGCCTGTAAGAGTAGTGAAGGTCAAAATACTAATTCATAAAATGCATATACTCAGATGAAAGGCACATGAAACATTCAATATTGTAAAAAAAATCTGTCTTTATATAAGCCATACTTTATGCCTTCCTGAAATAGTAAGACTTATCCTACATTTCCTTAGATACCTCTGTTTTCTTTGACACAACCTAAGCTTGAATGGCATAGATCTTCTTACTACGTAACATCTCTCTACTAGGTTTTTTCAAAGAAATACTGGTAATATATTTTTTCCATGGACCTTTACTCATGTGTCTCCTCAATTATTAGAACACTGTCCTGAAATGTGCATTGATTTTTATATGATAAAATAGCACCCGCATTTTGGGCAGCCTGGTTTATACAAAGAAAACCATGGAACTAACACATTTTATTATTTTTAAAATCATTTCCAGTTTTAAATTTGTTTGTAGTAAACTATTTTCCAATAATTAAGATCTATAACCCATTCATACTAATAGAACGCCCAAAAACAAAAGGAAGAAAAAGCTTGCATGCTGTCAAGGGCATCATGCTTTTCATGAAACAGTAATTATATGGAATACAGCAGTCAGTCCCACAAGAAATAGAAGCTCTTGAACTACCTCCTTTTCTACCTAGTCAACTAGTTCTCCCACTGAAGGAAGGAGAAGAGAAAAATCTTTGTTTACAATAAATGCTTCATATCAATAAAACTATTGGGCATGGAAAATATTTGAGGGCAGTAATAAACACAGATCTTCCATGCATGTTCTTTCTCTCTCAAAGACCAAAGCAAATATACAAAAAATAGATGAGCCTCTCACCTCATAGAAAGAGAGATAAAGGAAGTAAAAAAAAATATGTACTTTCAAAATTTATTCTGAAACCAGAGAAAGGAGGGTTAATCGGTAATCATGCCTGGTGGGAGGTGGAAAGAAATACACCAAGAACTGTGGGCATGTATGCTTTTCTCAAATTGAACCGTACTATGATGTACAATTGCAAGGCACTAGTAAAATAATCTTTAAAGCTGGGCATGGTGGCTGGCGCATGCTTGTAATCTCAGTACTTGGGAGACTATGACTGGAGGATCGCAGGTTTACAGTCAGCCTCAGCAACTTACGTGAGGCCCTCTGCCATTTGGTGAGATCTTGTTTCAAATTAAAAGAATAAAATTGGCGGGGGTGTAGCTCAGAGGTAGAATGCCCCTGGGTTCCATCTCTAGCAACACACACAATAATAATAATAATAATAATAATAATAATAATAATAATAATAATGATAATAATATATTTTTTAAATAAGGTAATCATCTCTCCTGAACTATTTCTTAGTCTCAACATTCAGCATTTTAGGCAAGTTCTCAACTGCCTTTAGACTTCTTTGAAACTAGACTCTTGTTTAATACAAAACAGGATGTCAGTTGATCAATATCCATTTGGCTTAAATTCATAAGTCCACAACCTCCCTTAAGTGTTAGAACAAACAGGTACAAAGCCTGAAAATTTATTGTTTCTTTTTAAACTCCAAATGATATTTGCAGATGCCAAAAGGCATTTTGAAATCACTCACCCTTACATCAGTAAAAATGAAAAAGGGGGGTAAGGGAGAGAGGGAGAATCTCATGAGGCCTTATATGTCAAGTTTTTGCCCAGAGCTAATTTTCATAGCTATGTTATAAAGCCCTGAAAATAGAAGTTTATAATGGAAATGCTGACAGACCCTTAACTATAGCAGCATGAATGGATATAATTAAAGAAAAGCTTTTGGCTAAACCTAACTCTACAAATGAAAGACTGCCATTTTTATATTAACCTCAAATGATAGGCAAGTGAGGACTAAAAATGCGATTCCAGAAAGGTAATGTGAAATGTTAAAGATGACTGCTAAAACTATTTGACATTCGAAGTTTTAAACACAGAGGCATTTAGTTAACATAACCAAGTCAGTATTTTCATAATGCTACTTAATCAGCAATAAAGAATGCTCTGGTGAGCCATCAGCTCCAGTTAGCAGAAAGTGGCATATGAAGTTATTATTTCTTAACAGCCTAGAGGGAGCTGCTTCTCCCTTTAATCAGTGATCTTAGTTTCTTCCCACCTATAATTTCTTTGTCATAGAGTTATAAAACTATTACCCAGTTCAAAACACACACACACACACACACACACACACACACACACACACACTCTGTGCACACATTTATGCAAGGTCTGGTACCTTATTCCCACCTGAATTTGAAAACAGAAGAGATTGTTAAGGCAAAGTATTTCATTCTTTCCCTTAGCAGGGATGCAGCCAGGAATAAATATCATCAATCTGTGTAATCCGTCTTCTCTACCTAAACCAAAATTCAAAGAATTTAGCTCTGTTCTCAATTTCAAAGAAAAAGATGCTTAAATTTTTTGAAACTATTCAAAATGTTTTAGACCTTTCTCATGGTATTAGTACTACATAGTATACCTAAAAGATGGCTATGAAGAGATCTTCAATGAAGTTCTAGATTTTGGGTTAGGAAATTAGGAAGATATCTCTATGATTAGATACCTGAAGGACTTTTTCCTATTTGTTTCTTCCTCTCCCTCCCTCCCTTCCCTCCTTCTTTATTTTAAGGTAAACAACTCTGCATGATTTCTGGGGGTTTTCTCCAAAACACTCCACACAAAACATTACTCTCTCTGGAACATATCTTCCTTGGAAGTGCTAAGTTGATGGTATAAAAAATCAACTATCCAAGTCACAGTTCCTCTTATTAGATATTGTAATCCATCTTATTGAAGACCTGTGTGCAAAATTACCATGCAAGCTTGAGAAAGTAAAGGAGAGCAGTGCCTAAAGTAGGAGAGCATAAATGAACCCTTGCACATTGCCACACCATTATTCACACGCTGACCTCTTACTCTGTTAAAACTGCTCTAGAATTTTGGCAATAGAAGTTGTATATTTGATATTCTTTTTTTGGTACTGGAGATTGAACCTGGGGTGTTCTACCTCTGAACTGTACCCCTAGTCCTTTTTACTTTTTATTCTGAAAAGACTACCGGTGTCTTTGAACTTAAAATCCTAGTGTCTCAGCTTCCCAAGTACTGGGATTACATGTGTATATTTTTGCACCAAATAATTTGATAGTCTTTCATAGCAATTGTTTTCAAGATCATAGTTGAACAGTGTATAACACCCAAACTAGACATTTACACAAGGAATCAAATGTTAACAACGTAAACATCTAAGTCTTTTTTCATAAGCTAGTCCTGAAGATCAATAGCACACACTACCATCTCCCTGCTCCAGAGGATAGCAAACTACAAATTCAATCCAGATTCAGTTAAGAAAAACTCCTAATATAGATCTAAACTTATATAGTCTACAGTCGTCATTATCCTCTCTTGATTTCTACCTCTGTACTTCTGAATAGTGATCCCACAGATTAATAGACACATCATAGCTTACAAGGTAATTGCAAGCAGTATTTTTTAGCACTCCTGAAATAGCTTGCTTTTAATGCTAAAAGATTTCTAGTACATTGAATTTTTTTATTTGTGCATTGTAAGCAAACATCTTTGTTAGGTACAAATTGATAACGACATATGTGCCCACATTTCTCATTTGACCCCTTCCCCAAATTCCCACTCCGCTCCCTCGCCCTCCCTCCCTCTCTCAAGTTCAATTTAGTGAGTAACCTTGATGTGCCGCCCCCCCCCCCCCGTCCATCCCTTTCGGTTAAATCAACTTCTTTGTTTATCGAGGGTCTCTCCTTTTCCATCTGAAGACCCTCTTATGCCCCATCTTCTCCCTAGCATCCGCATATTAGGGAGAACATATGCTTCCTTACTTTTTGTGACTGGCTAATCTCACTTAAGTAAATATTTTTTTGCATTGTAAGAAGTGAAATTTGGATTGCTGAAATGGTGCTGATAAATTAAAATTATCATAAATAAAATGTGTTTTACTTGCCTCCACACTTCTCAAATTTTTTCCAACTGATTCATTAAAAAAGATAAGAATTTGCAAAACTAAAAAGTAATCAAAAGCCCCTAAATAAGCAACTATCACTTTTTAATTAGCAAAAACAAAAAGTAAAAGTACTCAGGGTATATAAACAGTGCTAACAATTTTAGGTTTAGAAATAGTTTGCAGATTTCACACAAGTGATTATTTTCGATTTGTAAAAAATGTAGTGGTGTGGTTAGTTTGGTTATAAGTATAATTACTTATAAACTACTATAAAGATGATATAAGAAGGCAGCTGTGGTGTAGTGGATTAGAGAGTGAGTGCCAGTTCTGAAATTTAACTGTATTATTTTAAATAAGCACAAAGTCTCCATGTTCCCAACTTTTTAATCTATAAATAGGAATTGCAGAATTATTAAAGAAGTGAGACAGTATTTGTAAACTGTAAATATTTTAAAAACACAAGAATTATTCTTGTGTTTTTAGTTACTACTTTTGAAGAATTACCAAGAAAAGTCCTAGTTAGGAGCTTCGTAACAAACAAAAGTTAGTGAATGAACCTGAAATTCAAGAGAAAAAATAATCTATTTTTTGTTTCTCTGTATTTCTACTTTTAAAACATCTCCAACCTTCAGAATAAGTCTCATTCTATTACCAAGCTTCCACTAACATTGTTAATAAACATTCGTGTTCTAGTTCTCATTTTGGAATGCATTTTTTTTCTAAGTACAGTCCATGCAATGACACAAAAAATTAAGCTGGAGGCTTTCTCATACATCATCAGGAATAGTAAAAAATACAAATTTTTGTAGGAAATTTGGTAATATCAGTCGACATTTAAAATGCACAATTCATTCTTAGGGATTGATCTACACATATAACTCCACACATACCCTGGAAAGCACGTATAAAGATGTTAAAATAAAAATATTCTACAAGAACATCAAAGGTAAACAATATAACTTCCATTACTGGGGATCATTTAACTAATTTTGGTACATCTATATCACAAAACACTAGGTATTCATTACAAAGAATCAGGGAGGTCTCCATGTACTAACATAAAAAGCTACCCAGGAAATATCAAGCAAAAAAAATGGAGTTAGCAGAACAAATATTATCTGCTTTGTGTTTTAAACATACATATAGGGGGAAATATCTGGAAGGTTCTATAAGAAATCATTTCACATCTGCAGAATAGAACTAGAACAGTATGTCTCAACCTTCACACTGCTGATTAGTCTCTTGTGGGAGCCGTTCTGTGCACTGTACAGTGGTTAGCAGCATTCCTGACCTCCACCCTCACTAGATTCCAGTGACATCCCCCCAATTGAAAAAACTAAAATATCTCCAGACCCTGCCCGTGAGGACAAATTCCTTCCCAGTTGAGAACTAAGGAACTAGAGAATAAAGAAGTGAAAGTAGAGAAAACTCTGTCATCTTAAATCTCCTCTTTTTAAAACCACTTTACCATGATAATATAGTACGTTCACAATGTAAAAATTTTAGAAAAATAAAAAAGATTGCCAAGAATTCTTAACTAGAAATTTAAATAAAAAGTATTTGAGGACATGAATCTTGTTAAAAAAAAAAAAAGTTAAGAAGAAATATAATCATTGAGGAGGATTAAAAGTGACTTATTCATTTTCAATGGAAAAGGTAGAAAAACAAATGGATTCTGCCTCTGTTTCCATGACTGCTTCTTTTCAAGATGTCTATGCTCTCCTTTCCTTTCTTAATCATATGCTCCTAAATCTCTTGGAGACTATAGTTCCTCATCACCAGGATGATTTAGACGAGCTTTCTCTTTTACTTTCTTGTTTTATATATTAGACAAGTAGACTAACCCAAACTGGAAAGAGGAATGTTGAAATTTCTCATTTGCTCAGGAAGTACAGAGGTATACCACTGACCACTTATTTAAAAACTTGAGCAAATAATAGTTAGCATTTGAATAAAGAATAAAAATGCTAATAAATGTGCTACATTAAGAACATAATTCATGAAGAAATTCCAGAATTAGTAAGAGATTTTCCTTATGGAATTGGTTATTAATCATATTATATTTATCCATATATCCTCCATCCCAAAACTTTGAGGTGTTTAAGATTCTTGCTTTAATATTCTTACAATGGGGAGCATGGAGATAATTGCTAATCAAGAACTCTGGCTAAGCCTTTACAACTTAAACCAGTGAGAGGAAATGAATATAAAAGCCAAGGAGAAGTGAAAACTTGAGGATACAACAGGATAGTGTAAATTAAGTATTTACTAATAAATTTGATAATGTATAAATTTTGAAAATTTGGAAACTTTTGCCAAGCTTAGTATCTCTGAAAAACAGATGCTACTTTGGTAATGTAATATTAGTAAGGAAGTAATCTTTTCATTAATTTCAGACATGGTTTCAAATAAAATGATATTTCTATATACAACTTCTACACAACTATTCAGCAATAGTGACTAACTACACTGTCAAAATTATTAAGAATAAATATTTGCATAATTTAGGTGGATTTTAAAATAGTATGTTTTTTTTACAAATGATTGGTGTTAGAATAATCGTGTTAATTTCAGAATAAATGGATTCAGCAGGAAGTATTTAATGCAGTTGAGGCCACAAGTTCAGAGCAAAAACTTAAAGAAACTTACTTTGTCTTTAATGGTATAGTATAGTCAAAACCTCCCTATGGGCATAGATTGCATATGTGTCATTAAAAGCCACCTCAGATTTGAGCTCAAGGTCTTGCTTAGAACATCCATAATATGCCTCTAAGTATTCATATTCTTTTCCAAGAGATAGTAATGGAAGAAAGGTCTAAGATGCATGGCTCAGAGTTTAATTTTGCTGCTCATTTGCCTACAAGCTTTCTTTTAGAGAACTATTGTTTGAAAGAACAGTTTGAAAACTAATGATTTATACCACTGTAGCAGTAAAACAAACTCTTCCTTCAATATTTGAATTTCATAAGTATGTCAAAGGAGAACTTTAAAATAAAACATATCAGTCAATTAGCACACTGCTGGAAAACATACCTGATTCTGGCCAGAACAGCTTGTAGAAAGCTCAACACTGTCCTAAGTTCAGATTCTCGACAGGCTCGCAGAAGCATACTAAATCCTTCATTAAGCAGTTTCTCATGGGAAGGATACAAGCAACAGCTGGTCTCAAACACTTCTTGAACACCATCAATGTAGATGGACAGAAGGGTCCAGAGAGTATGTCTCTGTACCATTTCATCATTCTTAGATATCAAGAATTCCTTTGCTTTCTCTCGAAACTCACATGAAAATTTCTCAGCCAAAACACCAACATCCACATTTTTCTGGGCATACATCAAGAGGAATGCCATTTGACCTTTCCAAATGAGGGCTCTCTGAGATGTTTTAAAGGCAGGCTTGAGGAAATTGAGGAGATCTAAAACACGACTTGCTACATCTTCTACCTCCGCAAGAGCTGCTAACAGTAGAAAAAGGCTGAAAAAGTTCTGCAAACCAACTTCAGTTAGTTCTTCCATTCTTTTTTGATGGAATTTAGAATATATTCTGTAAAACACATAAAACACTGCTTTAATAACATTATTTCCTTCACAAAAATCTATCTTTTAAAATACACTTTCCTTTAATACTCATGTCAGTCTCATTACTCTGAAGTTTTCATTTTGATGCTACCTTATCACTTTTTCTCCTTAAAAACAAAATCATGTAAGAGCCTACCTTCAAACTTCCCAGTGATAGAGCAAGTCATTATATGTGAATTAAAGGACTCAGTGGCTTTCCCCAAAGGACATTAGAAATGCTCTTTTCATATACTACATGGCATTTCCTTTCATGTGAACCCAAATAAACCTTTTCTCTTTATAGGCTGACTATCTCAGGTATGTGTCATAGTAATACAATGCTGACTACCTCAATATCTTTTTTTTTTTTTTTTTTTTTTTAACTTTTTGGTACTGGGGTTTGAATCAGGGGCATTCTACTTCTGAGCTATACTCTCAGTCCATTCATTTTTTTTACTTTGAAACAGGGTCTAGCTAAGTTACTGAGACTGGCCTCAAACCTGCAATCCCCATCTCCACTTCCCAAGTACTGAGATTCAGGTGTACACAATATGCAACCTTGTAAATACAATTTGATGTGCTTTTACAGAAATCTTAACTGAACAATTTTATATAACAATTTTCCTTAAGCCCTTTCTCCCTCACAAAGACCTCTTGCATTACTTGTATCATAAAACAATTCAAAGTGCTGGAATTATTTTACCTGCTTGTAAAAAAAAAATTGTTAGTGCTCAAATGTCTAAGACTAGCCATTAAGAAAATCTCTTAGCAATACTACCTAACACAACTTAAGAGTTGGTATACGTTTCTTTCATTGGTTGAAGGCTTAGAATTGGAAACAATTCATCTTGAATTCCTACTTATAGATTGTTAAGTTTTATAACTTTTATAATTGGCTTCTTCAGGACAGAAATGATTAATGCTCACGAGAGGTTAAATGTTCATTTGTAAACTATGTAAGAGCTCATACAATCTAATGTAAAGATCTACTTAAACATCTCTGTATCCCCTGCTAGTCCCACGTTAGTGTTTGACATATAGTATTTAACTAATAGACTAGTTATTAAATGAATTTCAATGATCTTTTTTATAAATACTCCTGAGTATTATATCTTCCATAAAATTATTTAAGATTCAGAGACAAGCAGGCGATCAAAACAACAATAAAAAAAAAAAAGAAAAATATCTAGAGCTGGGCATATAGCTAAGTGGTAGCATGCGTGCTTAGCATGTGTAAGACCCCTGGTTCAATACCCAAATGAAAGAAAAAGGATAAGCCACATAATTACTGAAGTTTTAATTTTAAAAGCTATCTTTTTAAAAAGTAGATTCTATATTAAAAATCCAAACTCTCTTACCATAACCTAAAGAGAATTACGGTAGGAATCAAATAGGAATTTCATTAAATGATTTTTTGAGAAGTCCCTACCTAGAACAAGAAGTATTCTGCTCCCTGAGAGGTCCCACCAAATAAGCTGAACAAATGGCAGATGGTGGTGTCCTGTATAAAGAGGGCTAAAAGGAGGGCTAATAGGCAAGAATGTAGAACAGGGAAAACAAGTAAAAATTGTATCCATTTAACAAGGAAAATTCTCAAAAACAAAAAAGAAAGAGAAAGAGTAACCAACTAATGTAACTAAAAGTTTATTTTATCATACCAGAAATGAAAACTGGACAAACTCCCCAAAGGAGAACAATGGATTATTTGTTTCTATTATAATCTGTTCAGTTCTTACTCAAGGTAGTAGCACTTGTGAACTGTGAGGCTCAAAGGACACAAAAATTGTATACACTGAATCTGTTAGCTGCCAATGTACAATATGAAGATGTTTAAATTCACTTATAGAAAATACATGCAATAGAGCATGTAAAAACATTATAACTGATATTGGCAAAAAAAACAAAAACAAAAACAAAAACAAAAAAACCCTAACTCTTTCCTAACATTCTGTATTTAATATATTAGATTCTAATCTTTAGTACTAATGAGATTAATAAGAAACTGAAACCCTCTACAAATTATGGATATTAAGTTTGTTCCTCACTTTAACAAATTGGCAGGATCAAAAGTTTCATCTTGTGTTGTTTTATGTTAAGAAATACATTTTAAATGTGTAGGGGAGGATGGGGCTACAACCATAGCTTAACTTTAAAATGACAATAACACTTCTCCAAAGCTACCAGTGAATACTATGACAAAGAAAGACATTGCACAAACCTTCCTTTGACTTGTTTCCAAGGATGAGGGCCACTGTTCTTCATTGCTTTCTTAACAACTTTTGCCAAAATGCAAAGAAAAATGATGTAACTACTGCTGGATTTATACAGGTCATAATCTTGTTTATCATAACAGCAAGTCTTCACCATTTCAAGCATAGACAACGGTGACTTGACATGAAAAAGGCCTTTCAAAGGAAGCCAAGAAATACTGAAGGACTTATTCTAAAAGCAATAAAAGTATTATTTTCTTAGTACATAAAACAGAAAGCTGTGAATTCCAATTAGCTCAATTAGTTTGAATCATCTTAAACATTAGCATTATCATATATCCTCCAAATTTAAAGTCCAGAAAAGCAAAGAACATCAAGAGTGTCCAAATTTTGGATTGTCTTCAAAATGTGCTTTCATCAGTTGGCTTGTCCAAATTAGGATACAATAAAGGTCCATATAGCATTTGGATGATATACTCCTTAAAGTTCTCTATTCCTCAAGTTTTCCAATGTTTTTGTTATACCATTCATTATTTATATCAGGTAATTTAGACTTTCCCATGCTCTGGATTTATCTGCTTGTATCCCCCCTACTGGCACTTACCATATTTATACTTGTATCTTCTGTAAATTGGTGGTGGTATCTTAAGGCTTAATCATCCATGCTGAATTTTTTTGGCAAGTCTTTTTCATTGGTAGTAAGGAATGCTTCCTATTGCATTAGTAAAAAGGCACATACATCTGGCTTTTTGTGATGTTAAGACTGATCAGAACCAGGCATGGTGGAGCACGCTTATAATCCCAGTACTTGGGAGGCTAAGACAAGAGGATCTTGGTTCATGGCCAGCCTCAGCAACTTGTGAGGCTCTCTGCAACTTAGTGAGGCCCTGTTTCAAAATAAAAAATAAAATAGGGCTGGAGGTGTAGCTCAGAGGTAGAATGCCCCTGGGTTCAATCCCCAGTACCGGAAAAAGAAAAAAAAAAGACCAACAGGCTGTCTGATCTATAGATTTTATTGATTCCCCATCCTTAATGGGGAATCAATATGATATTCATTTTCTAAATGCCTTACTTCACTAGAAATATAAAATGGTGATTTTATAGGTCTATCATTTCTTCTAAATTAGCTTATCAGGAAACCTGATTTTTTTAACATAATTTTTTTTTGGTACTGGGGATTGAACTCAGGGGCATTCTACCTCCGAGCTATACCCCTAGCCCTATTTTTTATTCTTTATTTTTGAAACAGGGTCTCACTAAGTTGCGGAGCGCCTCACTAGGTAGCTAAGGCTGGCTGCAAACCCGGATCCTCCGGTCTTAGCCTCCCAAATGCTGGGATTACAAGCATGCGCCACCATCCCTGGCTCTGACATTTTAATTTTTATGTTCCTTTATTTATAGCATTCAACAGTAGGTGTTTCTGGCCCCCCAGAATGTTTCTTAAAGTACTATAAACTCTAGCAATTCAAACATTTTTGCTGTTTTAATCCATTGCAATCATTATCTTTCTTATACTCCAATTTTCATTCTTTGTGCAGTGGGAGTTTCTTCAAGTTCACTCCTATGTCCTTTTGATATAACTAACTTCCTTTGATACTTTGTGCTTTTTTGTGTAACAAGATACTCAAGACTCACCTTGAATACATTTTGCCTCAATCATTTCCAAATAGTCTAACATTATACTTCAGAAAAAGGTATTTTTCTCATTTTCAATACCTCCATTATATATAAATCCAAGCTTGCTGTTGGATTTCATTACTAATTTCTATCTTAATAGAGAAGTCCACTATCTACCCCCAAACCCAAGAATCCAAAATCTCTTCTCTCATCACTCAAGTAACTGAATCCAGTAAACCTATCTTCAAATTTATTTATTTACTTATTTATTTATTTTTGTGGTACTAGGGATGGAACCCAGGGACTTTATACCTCCGGGCTACACCTCCAGTCCTATTTTTTATTCTTTATTTGGAATACAGGGTCTCACTAAGTAGCTGAGGACCTTACTAAGTAGCTGAGGCTGGCTGCGAACTTGTGATCCTCCTATCTCAGCCTCCCACATACTAGGATTACAAGTGTGCACCACCAAACCCAGCATCTTTAAAAATTTTACCCTTACAGTTATCCTCTTCTTTCAAATCCATTGTCTTTATTTTAATTCTTAGCCACAGTATTATCTGCTCATATAACAATGGACTTCTAACTCATTTGTACCCAATTCATTTTAAAAAACTCTCCCAAACACATACCTAATATGTTACATCCTTGATTTTCAATATCTCGTGAATAAACCAGAACTCAACTGCACATCATATTCAACCCTTCAGTCCACCCAGACCATCATCTTTATTCCCCTTACCTCCTTTCTCTCTCCATTGTCACCCCAGGCCTATCGTTCAGAACTATTAACAGGACTTTTCCACATCTGCATGCATTTGTCCATACTGTTCCTTCAGGCTGTATGTTATTTTTCTTTGGTAACTAGAAAATTCTATTCATCCCCAAGGCCAACTTAAAATATTATGACCTTCTGAAGTCTTCCACAAGTTCACACATTGAGTTAGATACTCCTTCCTCTGGTGTCCCATGGTATTTTAACCTTTCCCCCCCTAATATGTATGTACCTGCCCACTAGCCTATATTCTATTTAAGTGCCAAGATTATATCTCCTCCATAAAAGTAGCATCTATTTAATGTGTCATAAAGAATCAACTATTATTAGAAAACATTTATAAATAAGGATTATAAAAAAATCTTTATGCTACAGTATTAGCCACTTTGTTTATACTCACTCTCAAGAGAAAAGGGACATCAAACGCCATCTCCCATATGCCAATTCCTTATAGGCAATGTTTGGGAAAGATAAAAATATTCTTGAGCTATTCTAGTGTAATTTGAATAAAAATGAACTTTTCAAGAAATAGTTCATAGCTATTTATAATTAAATCACAAAAGTCCCTCAAATAACATGCACAAATTCCTCAAATTCTTGGTGCAAATCCACATTCTATTTACTCACCAGGTTCTTACTATAATATTCCCATAGAATGGTGACAATGGAAATGTTTGGCTCCCAGATATCACAAAGTGTCAAGCAACAGTGAAGATACATTCGTAACTGCTCTTCTAATATAAGATCCTAAAAATACAAACTGAAGTTATAAAGGAGTAAATGGATACTGGCATTAAGAATATTATCACTTGATAGAGTACTAAATGACCAGTAGCTAAAAAGAATATGAATACATATCACCAAATCATAGTTATTCTCACCTTCAGACTAGAAGATCTAAATTGATATAACAAATATTTTTTTTTCTTTTCATTTTTGTGTAGTACTAGGAATTGAACCCAGAGAGTTTCTATCTCTGAGTTATACTGCCAACCCTATTTTGCTTTTTATTTTGAGACGTGATCTTGCTAAGTTACTACATGCTGGACTCAAACCTGTAATCCTCCTGTCTCAGCCTCCTGAGTACTGGGATTATAGGCATGTTCCACCATGCCTGTCTTGTTAAGGTATATTTCTAAAAACAATTTTGAGACTACTAACATATTTAGATAATGAAAACAACATAATCCACTTTGATTTAGGGCTCAATTATTTAACAAATATAGTGTTTCAAAATTTAATGGTATTGGAAACTCAAAGAATGGAAGAGAGATCTGTATAAAAAAGAAGTAGTAAAAATGATCTAATACTGTGGCGTGTGTGTGTGTGTGTGTGTGTACAGGTGGGTATGTGTGTGTGTGTGTGTATTGTTTTAACCTTTTAGGAGATAGTGTGTGTGTGTGTGTGTGTGTGTGTGTGTGTGTGTGTGTGTAATGCATTTTGTTCTAACCTTTTTGGAGATTGTAGAAGGAATGAGAGAATGAGAAAAAAAAAGTAAATACTTTTAGTCTAATCATCTATGATGAAATAGCTATACATATTTGTTTAAAAAATTACACACTCCTGCAATCATTCTATATTTAAAGCTTACTACATACCAGCCACTCTTCTAAGGCACTATGCATAGAGCAATGAGTACATGCATTAACAGAGCTTATTCTGGGGGTAGGAAAGGAGAATGGATACTCAAACAAGGTAAATTCAAACAGTTATAACTGCTGTGAAAAACAACACAAAGCAGGGTATGTGGCAGCGTCACTAGTGAAGGATGGTCATCATAATTTGAGTCGGGCATGGTGGCATACACTTGTAATCCTAGTACTTGGGAGGCTGAGACAGGAGGATCCGGATTCACCACCAGCCTCAGCTACTTAGTGAGGCTCTTTGCAACTTAGTGAGACCCTGTTTCAAAATAAAGAATAAAAAATAGGACTGGGAGTGTAGCTCGGAGGTAGAATGCCCCTCTGGGTTCAATCCCCTGTACCGCAAAATAAATAAATAAATAAATAAATAAATAAATAAATAAATAAATAAAATAATTTGATCAGGTGTGACCAAGAGCAAGGTCTTTTTGACAGGAGGTATTTGAGCTAAATGACTGAATGAAAAGGAGCCAAATGTTTAAAAACATGGAAGGAATTTGCATTTAGGGCAAAACAAACAAAACCATTGGAAAGTTCTTGAGTTAGTAATCAGCTTGTTATTAAATACTAAGTTAGAGATAAAAAGGGACTAATCTCATTTCAGACTTTATTGGTCTGTGTAAGAAGTTTGGATTTTACATTGCGAAGCCACTGGAAGAATCTAAGCACAGAGATGAGATGCTCTTTTTTTTTTTTCTAAAAATATTGCTCAGGATCATCAATGGAAAATGCATACAGGGAATATGAATAGAAGCAGGAAAACCATGTAGGAGGCAATTCTGCAAAACTGTAAGTAGACAACTTAGAGAAATGTTTGGGAAAGAGGCAATGATATTTTTTGATGAGTACACTAAGGTATGAAGGAAAGATACTAAGAACTCCTAGATTTTGGCAAAAGAAAGTGGATTGATGGTATTATTTCTGAAATAGTAAAGTCTAGGGGAGGAGAACATGGGAAGAATGCACAGGGCATCCAGTGGAGATATTAAGTGAAAAATTTGACATATAGACCTAGAATTGAGGGGAAAGTCAGAGTTATTGACACATACGTGAGTATTAACATCATATCACAGTTTTTTTAACCAAGAAGTTAGACAAAATCACTCAAGGAAAAAGTATAGGTAAAAAACGAGAAAACAATCCAGAATTGAGAGCCCTTTGATATTCCAACATTTAGAAACTGAGCAAATGCAGAAGATTCTATAAGCAAAAATAAGTAGTCAATGAAATAGAAAATCAGGCATCCTGGATGTAAAGTATTTTAGGTAGAAATAGTAGTGAATAGGGTATAATGTTGCTAAGAAGTTAAAAAATGAGAACAAGTAAGAACCCTTGGGCTTAACAATATAAAAGTCATGGGTGGTTACGATGAAAACTTTCAGCATGGTAAAGACAGAAGCCCAACTATGAATGAATTAGGAAATAATAGGATGTGAGGAAGCAAAGACTTTTAAGGGAGATATATAAAGTCCTTGCACAAGTAGGAAGAGACAAGCCAGGGCACAGGGAAAGGAGTTAATTCTTGATAGAACTGGCAACACTCTAAATATAAAAGTAGGCTGATAGGTTGAGTACAAAGCAGATATGTTGGGAGATTTGAAGGTGCAAAGATAGAGGAGTTCTCATCTGACTAGTTCTATCTTCTCAATGATTTATGAGGCAAGATATTGAACTGAGTGGACTGAGGCAGAGCATGTGTTGAATTGTCTAAAAGAGAAATTCTGAAGTAAGTCATTATGTAGAGTAAAAAAGTAAACATTCTAGAGTAAACTGCCACTTGAGATTTATGATCAAGAATTTAAAGTCAGACCAATCAGTAAGAATTATTATTTCATTTCCTCCAGCAATATTCACCCCTGGGTAGGAGGGAGGAGGGTAGGAAAAGAGGAAGAGTAGGTTTTTCCAGGTTTAAAAGAGGTAAGAGTGAGCTGGGAGTGGTGGTGCATGCTTGTAATCCCAGCATTTGGGAGGCTGAGACTGGAGGATCCGGGTTGGCAGCCACCCTCAGCTACCTAGTGAGGCACTCCGCAACTTAGTGAGACCCTGTTTCAAAATAAAGAATGAAAAATAGGGCTGGGGATGTAGCTCAGAAGTAGAATGCCCCTGAGTTCAAGTCCCAGTACCGCAAAAACAACAACAACAACAAAAAAAAAACAGGTAAGAGTTAAGGAATTAAAAATGTTTGTAAAAGCCAGACGTGGTGGCATACCCTTGTAATCCCAGTACTTGAGAGGCTGAGACAGGAGGATTGCAGGTTTGAGGACAGTCTCAGCAAAGAGCAAGACTAGCATCAATCTAGTCAGACCCTGTTTCAAAATAAAAATAAAATAGGGCTGGTGGTTTAGCTCGCTCAGAGGTAGAATGGCCCTAGGTTCAATTCCCTTAGTCAAAAAAAAGTTTGTAATGGAGTGACTATAATAATGGATTGTATAATCTACACTGTTTAAGGAGCAAAGTCAGAACATATTGGTGAGAGGCAGAAGGAAGATAAAAAGAAAAGTGAGCATAACCATGGTAGGAGGTAGGTAATGTTAGTAAAAAATTTATCTGATTAAAAGGATATTAAAAAACTTAGAGGGCAGATAGATTATAAATAATAAAGCTACTAACAGTAGTATACAGGTATAGAAGAAAAACAGTGATCTTGTACTAAGCCTTTCAATGACTCAGAATCAACCAAACATGGGTAAAGGACAGCAATAAGAATCTTTTGATAAGGTCTTTACTTTTGTAATTATTCATCTTTATAAGATATTCCAAACTTCAAGTTCTCTAGAAAACTTCCCAACTTCCCCACTCAATAGTGACCTTTCTTTATTAATCCATAGTATATTACAAACATCTGTACCATAGTGTTCATCTTGTTAAAATGAATGTTTATCTACTTTCAAGTGTCTATGAGCTCTCTGAGAGCTAGGATAATGTCCCCAGGGCCCAGTACAGTGCTTGGCTTACTGAAGAGTCCAAATAAATATTCCATAAACAAAACTGAGACTTGGGTCTGGTGCTTTTCTTTACCAAGTAGCTGCATTGCTTAGGGAAAGACATTTAGCTTTCCTTAACAAACTCATTTAGCCAAAAAAGACAAGGTTGTATCCATCATGAACATTCTCTGTTTTTTATTATAGAAATATAAACCTAGATCTAGGCTTACATTGATTCCTACAAGATACTGAGTTGAATTAAAGCATTAATTTTATTATGTTTGCAAGGTAAAAAAGTGAGTTATTAAAGTTCATTTTGAAGGATTTTATTTTGTTTGGTATTTGAAATTAATTTGGCCATGTAATATTCACAAAAATCATACTGAAACCATAAAAAGCAAGTAAAGTATCCAGGGTTCATGGCTAGCCTCAGCTACTTAAGCCCTCAGCAACTTAGTGAGACCCTGTTTCAAAATACAGAATAAAAAATAGGACTGGGGGGTAAAAATTGGAAGTAGAATGGCCCTGGCTTCAATCCCCAGTACCCCCCCACACACACACACAAAATTACTTTTAAAAAGTGTGTGCACACATACATAACAATAGAATTAGAGAGAGAAAGGACTTGTCCACCTTCAAGTCCAGATAGCTAAAGCACAAAGAATATACAATAGTCAGACGTAGGAGAAGCAGCAGAGAGATTAAAGTGTCTAAAGAAGGCTTTCAATCTCTTGGTCAAAAAGACAACTTTGCTATGGAATAGAGATGATGACAAATTCTCCTATTGTCCCTGGCAAGTATGAGTTTGTTTATTTATCCATACAAACTTCTAGAGCCTCCTCTCAAAGTAAAAGAAATACCCTGTAACTTACAACCTAGTTGAAGAAAACTATAATTAATGTACTATTAAGAGTTGAAAAGAACTTTAAAAATGATTAAATATGACATTAAGAAAGGTCCAGAAGAAGGAAATTCAAAAGATACAAGTAGTTACAACTTGATATAAAAATTGAAGCCTTCAGTTACTGGCTCAGATGCAATAGCTATCAACAGAAAAATAACAACAAATTTTATTGAAATTAATTTTACTTGGCTTTAATTAACTTATGTTCAAATTGTAAAATTGAATTAATAACTGATGCAAACAATCACTACTATATTTATTATTCTTATATACAATATATAATATATACACATATAGTTATTTCACAATACGTAATATATATACATATAGCTATTTCACAACTAGTGTTTGCTATTACGTACTATTACGTACACTGTTTTTTTTTTTTAATGGTACTGGGGATTGAACCCAGGAGTATTCCACCTCCAAGCTACACCCCCAGCACCATATTTTTTTTTTTATGGTACTGGGGATTGAACACAGGGACATTCTACCTCCGAGCTATACCCCCAGTCCTATTTTTATTCTTTATTTTGAAACAGGGTCTCACTATGTTGCAGAGGGTCTCACTAAGTCACTGAGGCTGTCCGTAAACCCAGATCTTCCCATCTCAGCCTCCCAAGTACTGGGATTACAAGCGTGCACCACCAAACCCGGCTTTTACATACATTCTTGAAATTAAAAAATACATATAAGAAATTTTTTGAGTTACTAAATCAGTATGGTTCAAAAAGAATAGAGAAGGCCAATTTAAATGATACAAGAAATAATGAAATGTAAATAAGCAAAACTTTTACAGTGGTTAGAAAAGATTCTAAAAGGGTACATCGTTTCTGATACAACTTATATGTGCAGACTCTTGCCATTCTAAGCTAGAATTCTTAGTTCACAATGAGAAACATTCATATCATAACTAAATGTATTTGTTTCATCTAAAAAAGTAGTTAATAAGAATATAAAAGGAAATTTTAAGCAATTAAAATAATTTTCAAAGATATAACAACTATAAATATACATATAAAGCAATCTTGTACAATACTTCTTTATTCCTCTAAGTTTTAGATAATATTCCCTAACAAAAAAGTAATTTATTTCCCAAGTTAAAAGGTATTCTTACTATACTTTTTTATAAATTCTTACAAAAAATAACTTGTATAATAAAACTTTGCAAGATGTACAATACAACATGTCTAAAGATATGATGAACAGCAAATTTAAAACTATTTTAAAAGGAGGTCAAGTCTGACCTCTGGGCCATGAAGCACTACATTAACAGCTCTGCAGAAAGAAAAATGATAAGGTATGAAATGAGTGCTCAGAAACTAGGACCTTATCAGTTAGAATATGATTCAAGCCTGTAAGACAAATTGCTCAGCAAGGCAAGTCACCTTCCTGCTGTGATGAGGATATAGCTGAATTTCCAATGCCACTAACTATCTCCTTCATCGTGTCTCCTAGTTTGATATCACACAGTCGAGGAATAGCTTATAGTTCTGAAGTATCTACCACTTATTTTGAATACATTTTGTCAAAGTCACCAACCAGGATAATTATCTTTGTCCTTTAAATGACAACTTCAGTGTAAAAACTAAAACTCCTTAAAGGACAGTCACTAATAGGAATTACTGTGAGTTGACTCTTCAAAGAATGACTCTATCTCAGGTTTTTAATAAGTAAATTGTTTGGTATTTAAATCATTTTACCCGATTACTTGGTTTTTATAAGCAAAATGCATAACATAGAAATTTAGCAAATTCCACAAACTGTCTCAGTTTAATTGCATACCTGAACACTCACAGACTGTTTCAAAAGTTCTTCCACAAAGCTCCAATTTGATTCCATCTGCCTCTAGAAAGAGAAAGAACATTGTTGCAGCAAAATTATTGTTCTTGATTATATATATACCTAAAATTATGGTATAGCAAATTAAGCATGAAACATTTTCCTAATCATTAGAAATCACTGTAATTTCTTGAATTTCTAATATTACTTTAGTGAAGAGTTACTTGCTAGACTTAGAAGGAAAAAATCGACTATGCCAATGTAATATAAACCTTATCAGTAGTGTATTAAAAGTTGTACTTCCATAGGATTATATTTTGACAAATATTTAATTTCTATCAGATATAATAAAATAGAAAAAACCCTTTTTATATCTACATATATGTGGGGGTGGGGTTTATGCCAAGCATTCGTCCTTATTCTCCACTTTACTATTTTTTTCTTCATTTTATTCAGAATGGCTCTAACACAATCTACCTTATTAAACATAGTAAGTAAAAAATTTGTATGGAACATAAAGAAAAACATTACATAGTGCTATCCTCATTTAGCCAATGGTCACCTAGGTGGCAAACTGCGGCGTTACCTTAACCAGTAAGGTAAGAGCAAGGCTCTAAGAGCAAGGCTTGGCCTGCTAAATAAGGGACGTGTGACATTTCTCGCTTTACATTATTTTCTCGCTTTACATTATTTTCTTCTGGAAATTTGGGCTTTGCTTCCACATTAAAAGATTTTTTTAAGAGGCTCAGGATGCTGTATGGATTGAGTCATCAAGGAGAACAAAGGCCTAGGCCTGGCTCAGAGGTATCCATTATCTCTACAAATACCGGCAGCTGAGTCAAGAGAACTTAGGTTTCTTATCATAAGTAAAGGAACCTTCAAGACAGAGAACTTGCCAAACTCTCCACTTACCTAAAACTTATTAACTAGCTACCTTCTAGCTGCCTGAGCATATTGGAAAGATTTATCTAATGAATAGTTCTTCTTCGCTTTTAACCTTTAACCCTGCTCCTCTTTCACTGGTAACCTCTAACCCTGCTTTCTGCTAAAAGAATAATTCATTTACACTTTTGTATTTTGGTAAACTTCTGCTGCTCCCCTAATCTTAGCAAACACTATAGGAAATAGCCTTTCTAGTTAAAAATGTACCCACTTAACTCTAGGGAAAAACAAGGCTGTAAAAATTCTTGTTTTTGTATATCTTGTTGTAATGAGCATAAGTATCACTCATGAGATGAATTAAAGCAGATGCATCTTAACATACATGGTGTGTAAGCGTACACTCACTCGCTCTCGACCTCGTCTCAATCTTCACCTAATGAGGGACCCCCAGGCTCTACCACTTTGAGGGCTGGCCCCCGGCAGCAAACTCAATTATCTGGAATGCTCTCCACAATAAGGAAGAAAAGCAACAAGGGCTTCCCAAAGCCTAGGAACTAAAACAATTCCACTTTCCCAACAGGATAGACTGGAAGATGTTCTCACAGGATACACCATTCTTAGAGGGTTGGATATGAGGACACTGGTCAAAACCAGAAATAAAGAAAGCACCTACAAGAGGAAATTACTAGTTTCTAATGGAGTAAAAAGTATGCAAGACTTCAAAACACAAAGCCAGAGGCCATAAAGAAAGGCAGACTCTTGTCCTACCCTACTATACGAACATGTTTATAAAAATAAATAACCAATTAGGAATGTGTGGGGAAAGATCCCCAGAAAGAAGGCGGTAGCCCCGCCCGACGGAAAGGAAAAAAAGGCATCAAAGATGGCGCAGAGGGGAAGTGGCGAGAGTGGAGACCTAAGAGTGTTTACCAGAGACCAGGATTGGACGAGGGATGTCTCCTCGGCGTGCTCAAGACATTGATAGGTCCCTGGTAGTGTGACCAGCGCGTGATCAGCTTTTGGACTAGGCCAAAGAGGCATGACCAAGATGACATTTACCCTGAGTGGCCCTGCAAGGAGACACTCCTCTCGCTCTGCTCTATATAACTCTTTGCCCCTTGTGTAATAAACGAATGAGTCCGCTGATGCTCAGTCCCCGCCGTGTATTCATTGCGGCACGACCTTCTTTTTCTGTGGGAAACCCCCTTTTCGGGATAGATGCTCCAGGGAGATCGGGGTAGGGGCCCCCTTTGTCGGGAGGACCCCACAGCCATGTTCAGTATTTGTGATTTTTAAGTGGCTGAACAATGTTCACATAAGATTATAACTACACTAAATCACTAAGTAAATATTTCCTAAGTAAAAGTGTGAAGTGATTGTGGTAGCCAGCCTCTATGATGGTCCTCAATGGCCAGTGCCTCCTGATGTTCAATTTATGTAATCCCCTCACCCACGGTACCAAGGTTGGTCTGTCACCAATAGACTACCAATACCAATATTTGTGATAGAATGTCATTTTTCAAGATTAGGTTACAAGAAACAAAAGCTTCTATCTCAACAACACTCTGTTGCTGACTTGATCTGGGACAAGTCATAGGAAAGAGGCTACACTGCAACATTCTGCCAAAAAGTAACAGAAGTGAATCTTCCAGTCCTAGTTAAGTCTTCAGAGACAGAAGACCCTGGCTAAAAGGTTGATTGTAATCTCATGAAAGATCCTGTCAGAAATACACAGTTGAGGTGCTCCTAAATGCCTACCTCTCAGAACCTGAAGTATGGATAATATATATTTGTTGTTTTAAGCTGCTACATTTTTGTTATATGCAATAGGTTAATTATATAACTATGTTACTTTTAACAAAAGGGTTACTGACTATAAAAAATTTATTTAAGTAAGGTGAATACAAAAAAACATTTATCAGGAGAAAATACAGAATAAAGAATATGGCCCTTTCTAGACAGGTCTGGTTTTTGTCCTTAGCTTCTGTGCCCTTGGAATGCTATGCTTGATAGGAACATCTTGATTTGGGGGCCTGTGGCCATATGCATAGTCCAACAATGTGACTGAGAACAAAGGCTAGTCACACTCGTCTTAGGGTCAGGTCTGGTCATGTCTAAAAGACCTATAAAGTGACTTAAGTCTTCGGGCTTTCTGTCAGCTGACCTGGAGACTGAGATCAACCACACGGGCAGTAAACAGATTGTACCTACCTACTGGAGGTCAAATAAAGACTACAAACACTAAAGATTGGATGAGCACCCTTGGTTAACAATATTCCCTGCAAACTGACAATACATTGATGCCAGGAGATCAATGTGTCTGGACTCTACAGGGACAGGACAAAAAGGCTCCACTGGGCATGGTGGCATACACTTGTAATCCTAGTACTTGGGAGGATGAGATAGGAGGACCGCAGATTCATAACCAGTCTCAGCTACCTGGTGATACCCTCCATAACTTAGTGAGTCCTTGTTTCAAAATAAAGAATAAAAATAGAGCTGGGGGTGTAGCTTGGAGGTAGAATGCACCTGGGTTCAATTCCCAGTAACACACACACACACACACACCAAAAAACAAACAAACAAAATTTTCCACATTTGATACTCTGCCTAAGTCTCTTTTATGTGCTTCTGCCTTTGGCTGACTTTATATCTTTCCTCTGCAATAAATAATAACCGTAAGTGTAACAGTTTTCAGAGATTTTTGTCAATCCCAGCAAATGATCAAACCTAAGGATAGTTTCAGGAACCACCAAGCTTGCAAATGGTGTCAGAAGTGAGGGCAATCTTAGTGACTAATACCTGAAAATTGGTAGTTGGTCCTAAAACTCTCTCAAAAAGATCACTATGAGTATACTGTGTTAGGCTCTTTACATATTACTTCCTTAAATTTTTTTTTTCTCATTTCACAGAAAACAATTAAGTTTCAGAATGATTATACATACACAAGTTAGAGAATAGATTCAAACCAAGTTGGTTTGGCTCCAAAGCCAGTGCGCCTTTTTTTTTTTTCTAATGAGCCTTCCCTTAGATTTCAGCAATTTATTTTTTTGTGTGTATGTAGTGTGGGGGGGGTGGGGGCAGTGCTGGAGGGGCTTCTACCTGTGAGCTACATCCCCAACCCCACTTTTATGATATTACTAAAGTTGCTGACAGCCTGACTAAGTTGCTAAGGTTGACTACAAACCTGTGATCCTCTTGTCTCAGCCTCCCAAGTACTGGGATTACAGGTATGTGCCACCATGCCCAGCTGTCACCAATTCATTTTTCTGTCATTCTTTTTATTAATAAAATGTTACCACTAGGACTAAGTAAGCAGAAACATGACAGGGCTGACAAAATTTTAACATTCTGCTTTACAATTACAATTAGATGCTGTTAATGAGTAAATTTCAATTGTTCTGTCAAGACATTTGAATAACCAGAATTATAGATTAATAAGATATAATTCTCACCCACAGAATTTCAATAATATATATCAACATTGTAGTTATAATCTAAACAAAATAACCTGTATATAAAAGGGAAGAATGGTAACTATATCATGCCCAAATCAAATATAAGGGAATATATGCCCAGAGAGAAATTTTTTTCTTCCACAAGAAAATGTAATTTGACCAGCTACAGAATTTTCTACATGCCAAGGTATACCACTATAACTTCATTTCTAAAAACCCACTTAATTTCAGGTAGGAGATCAATTTGGGCTATGTTTATATTTTTTAACCCAAACATTAAAACTAAGACATCCATTTAAGCTTTAGTATAAGTAGTAACCCACTAGAAATATAAAATAGATTCCTTCACTGTCCACTTCCAGCACACTACACAGCCTGATGCAACTCTCATCTTAAGGTTACATTTCACACCTTTTATCTGGTTGTTATTTCAGATGTTTCAAAGATGAGCATCAGCTAGCCTGACCAATTACCCTATGTTCCTTGCAGTGAAATTACTGTTAAAATTGACCCCTGCAAAGCCCAAAAGTAATTTTCCTCTTTAGCTGTATGTGGTTTTAAAATAGATGACTGAGATAGTGAGAGGATAACACATTCTAATCTAGATTGAGGGAGAAAGCATTAAACAGAAATGTATGAAAATCTAAAGCTTCTAACATGAGGAGCGAGATACCAAATTTTCTTATAGGCTTATAAGAAGAAATTATCTAATTATGTGATTTAAATCCACATATAGCAAAACTCCAAGTCACAGTAACTTTTAAAATAAAAAATAATTAAACATATCTGAAACCTAATTAAAATGTAAAGACTTCACATTAACCTTAAGGGCAAATCAGTTCACATTTAAAAACTGAAACATCTCCATGTTGTCGGGCGACTAGAGATAATTCTCTGGTTAAGAACTTATTACTAACTCTTCTTCATATCATCTCTCACACACAATTTTTCTTTAGTAGAATAAAGCATGCTTACTGCATAACCATTTCCTCTAGTATAGTTGGCTATGCTAATACATCATAAAGAGAAAAAAATAATTTGGGCAATTTTCAAATTTCTGATTTAAATATATCCCAGACTTAAGTTACCATACAATTTCCCTGAGAAAATGAACTAACATGCCTTTTGAGAGTAAAAGTAAAAGTTGATCAGATTGGGTCAGTGGATAATAGGCATAAACTGGGATTGTCAGTGACAAACTAGAACAAATGGTTATCATACCAAAGACACATTTATAAGAAGCAATCCATAGGAGAACTCTAATATTGAGTTTATCAATTCCCAAACTTATTGGCTTACTGCCCCCTTAAAAAAAATTACTCGGTGCCCCCCTCGGCCCTTCCACTGCCCCTTATTTTTATTTAACCACCACCACCACTGCACTGGAGGCTACTACTGCCCCCTAGATTGTTACGGCAGTATTGAAGCCTGGAAATGTATGAATTCTAAGTGACAAAATAGGATCATATTTAATCGCTATGCATCTCAATTTCTTTACCTGAAAAATGATATATTACCCTTTCACCTACTTCATAACACTTCACTAATGTTAAAAATTGAATAGTCACTGTAGTCACTGTGAGGTATTAAGTACACTACAAATGCAATATGCATTTTTTCTTTTTTGGTGGTGGTGGTGGTGGTGGTACTGGGAATTGAACCCAAGCTACCTCCAAGCTACACCCTTAGATCTATTTTATTTTGAAACAGTCTCATCAAGTTGCTGAGCCCTTACTAAGTTGCTGGCCACAAACCTGTCTCAGCCTCCCCAAGTACTGGGATTATAAGCATGAGTCACCACGCCTAGCCAATATGCATTTTACACCTAAAGAAAACAATTATTAATTGAAAAGCTTGAGTTTTTCTTTAAGAAGTCCAGAAACACTTGAAACTCTTTGAGGACTCACATAATAAAATGTTTATTTTACATATACATATACAATATGTTACTAATCCTTATTGTTTTTAATCATATGAAAGGTTGTTTTCAAATAGTTG